>CM071567.1:322193062-322261626 GCA_036426205.1 Ascaphus truei | reverse complement strand
CAGCCACTATGTCTGGTGATAGGCCTTGTTGGTGCACGTGAGTTTGTGGGTTACCTGCCCGGGCTCCAGCCACGGGTGCTGCTATACCACTGGGGTTGGATCCGCCGGGATATCCTCCTACGCGTGGGGTGAACTCCGGCGTGGATAATATCACAGCAGCTCCACACCGTCTGTACCTTGGCGAGGATCTGTCTGCTGCCAGCAGGCCGCAGTCACTGCTAGCTTGGTCTCCGTGGAGATAGTCCAGCTCCCTCTTAGCAACCGATCAATGTTCGTGGTACACTACTAGCCAATAGATAATGGGGCAGGGTCCCTAACCTAGGGCCTGTCCCTACAATACTCAGCTAGGATGACTCAGGGCTGTCTGGGGCCTAGGGGATTGCTGGCCTAGTGCAGAGAGTCACTGACCCCTGCACCCTACCTCCTTCACCTAGCTGCTCCAGTCACCAACTGCTGTGTGCAAAAACCCCGCGAAATGTATCCATTCCCTGCAAGCAGGGAGCTCCTGCAGCCCTATTGGCTCCCTGGCGTCACATGGGGTTCCCTAAGGCTCATGGGATCTGTAGTCCCTGGACAATCCCTTCCCTGGTAGGCTAGGGCTTCGTGGGCTTACCTCTGCGCATGCGCGAGCTATCTTCCAATGGCGGCGCCCTGCTCCGCGGACCGCCGAGACCCCAGCAACGCGATCGCGGCCTCGGCAACCGGACCGATCGCGTCCCCGGCAACCGGCCCGACCGTGTCCCTGGCAACCGGCCGCAACTACAACCAACGCGCGGCTCGCATAACAGAAGGAGGGGGTGAGTGCGCAAGGGGGAACCTGGCTACATCCTCCGCCTGGTAAAATCCCCAACGTCCTCCCTTGGAACACAACTCAATGTAACTATATACAGCAGTTATATAATGAAAATGCATTTGACACATACTTAGCACATGCATGACTCTATACAATATTACACAATTCCGTGAGCATCACAATCACAGATTGGATCTTGCTCCGAGAACACTGCTGAGCCTCATAATGGGGTGCCCCCATTTTATCATAGGTGACCCGAGTTGGAGGGTACCTGATTCTTTGGCTCCGTCCGAGCTGTTCTTCTGCAACTCCCTTGGGGGAGTAATAAACACAGTCCTGAGGCTCAGCCTCTTCCCTTGAGGGGAGAAATGTCTCTGTACAGTCTCTGTTAGGCACAAAGCTCGGGCTCTGTGGATCCAAAGGCTGGCCTGTTGGTGCCACCTTAGTAGGCGTTGGCCTACGGGGCCCTTTACCCGTAGCTCCTCCGGGAGATGCCCCTTCTGTGGAGCAGTCCCTTTGAGAGGGTCCTTCCATAGGATCTTCAGGAGTTTCAGAGTGGGTCTCGTTATTGACAGTCTCTTGACCCAGCTCTGATAAGTCGGGCTCACCGTTGAGCGGTGTAGCCAGTATCTCTGTCTCTTCATCTTCCACTTGTGGAATGGGAAGAAGATGGTTGCGGTGCCATACCTTTACTCGGCCGTCAGTGTCTTTGATGCGATAGACCGGGAGGCCAGGCATCTGGGATTCTATTTCATACACTCCGTCTCTCCATCGATCGGCCAATTTGTGTTTGCCTGGTACGCCCAAGTTCCGAAGCAACACAGCATCTCCTGGCTGAAGTTCCCGATATCTGACCTTATGGTCGTATCGCCTCTTATTGTCAGCATTTAGCTTAGTGGTGGATTTCTCTGCCTGCTGGTACGCCTGCTGCAAGCTGTCTTTGAGTCTTTGCACATATTTGAAGTGGGTAGCATTATGTATCCCATCCGTTGAGACTCTAAGACGCACATCCACTGGCAATCTCGCCTCTCGCCCAAACATAAGGAAGTATGGGGAGAATCCAGTTGACTCGTGTCTGGTGCAATTGTACGCATGCACCAAAGCTTCCACGTGTCGACTCCACTCCGATTTCTGAGCACTCTGTAGTGTTCCGAGCATGTCTAGTAAGGTCCGATTAAAACGTTCGGGTAGTGCATCCCCTTCGGGGTGATACGGGGTCGTTCGGGATTTGGCAATGTTCAGCATTTTGAGCAGTTCCCTGATCAATGTACTCTCGAAATCCCTTCCTTCGTCAGAGTGAAGGCGGTTGGGAAGGCCGTAATGTACAAAGTACTTTTCCCATAATATCTTCGCCACGGTGATGGCTTTCTGGTCTTTAGTAGGGAAGGCTTGAGCATACCGAGTGTAATGGTCTGTGATGACCAGCACGTTGCATATTCCCCGGCTATCAGGCTCAATACACAGAAAATCCATACACACGAGGTCCATAGGACCAGAACTTTTTAGATGGCCCATGGGGGCGGCTCGGGTAGGTAGGGTCTTGCGCTGAATACACCTAGTACAGCGGCGACAGTGATGTTCAACGGCCTCTCGCATCTTGGGCCAGAAAAAGCGATCTCTGACTAACCCAAAAGTCTTGTCTATACCAAGATGTCCATGATCATCATGTAGGGACTTCAACACCAGGTATTGTAAGTTCTTAGGGAGGACTAGTTGTCGCCTATCCGGGTGGTTGTGGTATTGCACCACCCGATAGAGCAAGCAATTGTCTATTTCGAATTTGTCCCATTCCCGCACGAGCAAGGCCACCAAGTCATTGGGCGCGCGTTTCAGAAGGGCTGGGTTCTTCTTTTCAACGGCGTGCCGGATGATACTAACGACCGGATCTCGTATTTGGTAGTCTACCAGATCTTTCCACTGGAACACCTTGTCGTGCGTGAGGTGCATCCCTTTTGAGTCGCAGTAGGCGGCTGGGACAGCCTGCGACTGGCATCCCAAGGAATCGGCCACTCGTAATTCTGAGAAGGCCACTTGGTCATTAACTATGGCGGCAGTTTTACACATAGCCCGCACTCCGGGTCCTGGGAGTTCTTCCCATTCCACATCATCTGGGGTAGCAAGTAGTCCTGGCCTTTGGGAGAGGGCGTCCGCCCCGATATTCAATGGTCCCGGCTTATACTTCAAGGAGAAGCTGTAGTTGCTGAGGGCGGCCTGCCATCGGTGGCCTGCTGCATCTAATTTGGCCGACGTATTGATGTATGTGAGGGGATTGTTATCCGTCCTTACCTCGAAGGTGACACCGTACAGGTAATCGTGGAGCTTCTCGGTGATAGCCCACTTGAGAGCCAGAAACTCCAACTTGTGGACGGGGTATCTCTGCTCACTGGGTGTCAAGCTGCGGCTGATGTAAGCTACAGGCCGCAGACCCTCCGGGTGCTTCTGGTGCAGGACGGCGCCTAGTCCATTTAGACTGGCATCCACATGCAGGACGTATGGCTGTTCGGGATCCGCATATGCAAGCACGGGCGCTTCGGTCAGACACTTCTTCAGTTTCAGGAAGGCCTGCTCACACTCAGATGTCCATTTGTCACCGAACGGTTGGCGGGCCGATACAGCCTTCATTCCGGTCTCTGAAGGGTATATTTTCAACAGATTGTTCAGGGGTTTAGCCTTGCTCGAGTACCCTTCCACGAAGCGGCGGTAATACCCACAGAACCCCAGGAAGGATCGCAACTCTGTGACGTTCTCTGGGCGAGGCCAGTTCACTACGGCCTCTACCTTGGCAGGGTCAGTGGCGATCCCTTTGGCGGACACTATGTGCCCCACGTAGGTCACCGAGGTATGGCAAAATCGGCACTTGTCTAGGGATAATTTCAAACCTTCGTTCCCCAGACGGTCGATCACCTTAAACAATCGCTCTTCGTGCTGTTCCAGAGTCCTTCCGAAGACGATGATATCATCCAGGTATACCAGACACTCCCGGGGAATCATGTCCCCGATAGTCTTTTCCATCAACCTTTGGAACGTAGCAGGTGCCCCACATATACCTTGGGGCATACGGGTAAATTGATAGAATCCCAGGGGGCAGACGAAAGCTGTTTTCTCCTGGTCTTCCGCATTCATAGGCACCTGATAGTACCCCGATCGGAGATCGAGCACGCTAAACCAGTGACTTCCATTCAGCGCATTCAGGATCTCTTCAATGCGCGGAAGGTTGTACTGATCCGGGATCGTGCGATTGTTCAGAGTTCGATAGTCGACACACAGTCGTACGGACCCGTTCTTTTTCCGCACCACCACTATGGGCGACGCGTAAGGTCCTCGAGATTCCGTCACAATCCCAGCAGTTTCCATGTCTTGTATGGCGTTCCTCACATCGTCCACATCCCGAGGGGCGATGCGACGAGAATGTTCCCGGAACGGAGTGGCATCACTCATT
Source organism: Ascaphus truei (assembly GCA_036426205.1). Taxonomy (NCBI): domain Eukaryota; kingdom Metazoa; phylum Chordata; class Amphibia; order Anura; family Ascaphidae; genus Ascaphus; species Ascaphus truei. Next base: position 322,257,394 of record CM071567.1, on the reverse strand, counting down.
CGAATGGTATGTTGGGCACTGCGGCTGCACCCCACATCCATCTCGCTCGTGGAGAACACATGTCGTCGTTGAAGCAGCTGGGTGGTCAACCGTTCTTTCCACTCGGTGGACAGCGTCGACTCGCCGAAGTTGAAGTCCAGATCGACTACCCGTTCATGCGCGGCTGCCGCCTTCACCTGAGGCGTGGCTCCCACCGGGCTGACCGGATATATGCATCCCAACTTCTGATCGACATCAAATTCCATCGGAAAGGGGGAGAGATTCTGCACATACACTTGGGTTCGAAGAGGGATCTTAGCCGTCCATTCCCTCACTTCGGGTAGTACTCTATACCCTCTATGAACCTCCTCTTCTTCAGGCGCACTCTCCAGCGAGAACAGTTGGTCGTCCTCGTCTCGGTCAGGATAACAACACCAGACGGCCCCCTGGTAATCCCCCTGGTAATATGGTCGTCAGTCCGCGTTGACGATTGTAGAGGTCCCCATGACGCTCCAAGCATATACCCGGTGGCACTCTTCTCGTAATATGGGGTCTAGGAGCGAATCGGCCAGCGGCAATTCGTTGGTCTCTTTCAAGTAGGCTCGGATTATAGCTTGTACTATGTCCGCATTGGTTCCCAAGATGATTGGGTACTTGCAATGGTCTTGGGGCTCCGGGCATACCATGGCCGCTACCTGCATGGGGTGCTTCTTGCCGGTGTTCAGTTGGAGTATTTCCAGCTGGACCCTTACAATCCCATCGATGGGGTAGTCTTCATTACTTAACCCCCTAACCTTCATATGTTCGGCCGGCCTCAGGAGGCAGTGTTGAAGGTGCTGGTCATAGAACTTGCGATATATTATGGTTACTTGTGACCCTGTGTCCAATAGGGCCGATGCGTATATCCCTTCCAGTACCACGGGCACGATGGCCGCAGGGCCCACTTGACTGTAAGCTTCACAGGGTGAGGCGTCATCACTGGGGCCAGCATCAGAAGGGGCATCCGTGGTTCCAGACTGAGGGGGTTCGGGGTCAGCTTCTGCCATAGGTACACTGCAGACCATTGATCGGGCCGATTTCCCTCTATCGGAAGGGTGTTCCTCTGGATGACCTTCTCTTTCTGGACAGTTACGGAGGACGTGACCCTTCTTACCGCAGTTATAGCATACTGGTGTTGTTATCCCGACCGAGACGAGAACGACCAACTGTTCTCGCTGGAGAGTGCGCTGAAGAAGCGGAGGGTTCATAGAGGGTATAGAGTACTACCCGAAGTGAGGGAATGGACGGCTAAAATCCCTCTTCGAACCCACGTGTACACTGGCGACACACTTTATTCGAGCTCGGCTAGTCCCACGAATTCGGGTATACCCGGGTGTATTGAGGTTTGTGACTGTTTTCTGCCCGAGTGCATTGAGGTATTTTTCCAGGCAGGGATTGAAGCATTTTATTCCCGCTGGCTGCAATACTGCACAGTATATATATAATATATACTGCATTACAATTCATGAATTTATGCCATTGGTAGACACGCGAAGATTGAGCCTATTAAATCTAATCATTATCATTTAACAGATCAGCCGCCCGCAGCCCGCATGAAACCCAGGCTGGGAAGCAAACGACAAGGGGCTTGTCAGAGGTGAGGAGCGGCGCATTCCAGGTATCTGCCAGGTACATACGGGTATTTGCTCGAATAAAGTGTGTCGGTGCAGTATGTGCAGAATCTCTCCCTCTTCCGATGGAATTTGAGTCGATCAGAAGTTGGGATGCATATATCCGGTCAGCCGGTGGGAGCCACGCTCAGGTGAAGCTGGCGGCCGGCATGAGGGCAGTCGATTGGACTTCAACTTCGGCGAGTCGACGCTGTCCACCGAGTGGAAAGAACGGTTGACCACCCAGCTGCTAAACGAGACATGTGTTCTCCATGAGAGAGATGGATGTGGGGTGCAGCGCAGTGCCCACGAGACCACAATAGAGAGCCTACCGTGGGCATACGTTCGGAACGTCGCACATCACCCTCGAGATTGGACGATGTGAGGAACGCCATACAAGACATGGAAACCGCTGGGATTGTGACGGAATCTCGAGGACCTTACGCGTTGCCCATATGTGGTGGTGCGGAAAAGAACGGGTCGTACGATGTGTGTCGACTATCGAACTCTGAACAATCGCACGTACCGGATCAGTACAACCTTCCGCGCATTGAAGAGATCCTGAATGGGCTGAATGGAAGTCACTGGTTTAGTGCTCGATCTCCGATCGGGGTACTATCAGGTGCCTATGAATGCGGAAGACAAGGAGAAAACAGCTTTCGTCTGCCCCGGGATTTATCAATTTACCTGTATGCCCCAAGGTATATGGGGGGCGCTGCTACGTTCCAAAGGTTGATAGAAAAGAAATCGGGGACATGATCCCTGGGAGTGTCTGGTATACCTGGATGATATATCATTTCGGAAGTACTCTGGAAGAGCACGAAGGCGATTGGTTAAGGTGATCGACCGTCTGGGGAACGAAGGTTGAAATTATCCCTAGACAAGTGCGATTTGCCATACCTCGGTGACTACGTGGGGCACATAGTGTCCGCCAAAGGGATCGCCACCGCCCTGCCAAGGTAGAGGCCGTGTGAACTGGCCTCGCCCAGAGAACGTCACAGAGTTGCGATCCCCTGGGGTTCTGTGGGTTTATTAACGCGCTTCGTGGAAGGGTACTCGAGCAAGGCTAACCCCTGAACAATCTGTTGAAAATATAACCTTCAGAGACCGGGAAGAAGGCTGTATCGGCCGCCAAACCGTTCGGTAACAAATGGACATCTGAGTGTGAGCAGGCTTCCTGAAACTGAAGAAGTGTCTAACCGAAGCGCCCGTGCTTGCATATGCGGAAACCGAACAGCACTACATCCTGCATGTGGATGCCTGTCTAAATGGACTAGGCGCCGTCCTGCACCAGAGCACCCAGAGGGTCTGCGGCTGCACTGTATACATCAGCTTGACACTCAGTGAGCAGAGATACCCCGTCCACAAGTTGGAGTTTTCTGGCTCTCAAGTGGGCTATCACCAGAAAGCTCCACGATTTACCTGTACGGTGTCACCTTCGAGGTAAGGCAGATAAACAATCCCCTACATACATCAATAGTCGGCAAAATGAGATGCGACGGCCACCGATGGCAGGCCGCCCTCAGCAACTACTAAGCTTCTCCTTGAAGTATAAGCCGGGACCATTGAATATCGGGGCGGACGCCTTCCCAAAGGCTCAGGACTACTTGCTACCCTAGATGATGAGGAATGGGAAGAACTCCCAGGACCGGAGTGCGGGCTATGTGTAAAACTGCCGCCATAGTTAATGACCAAGTGGCCTTCTCAGAATTACGAGTGGCGATTCTTGGGATGCCAGTCGCAGGCTGTCGCCAGCCCTACTGCAACCCAAAAGAGGATGCACTCACCGCAACAAGGTGTTCCGGTGGAAAGATCTGGTAGACTACCAAATACGAGATCCGGTCGTTAGTATCATCCGGAACGCGTGAAAAGAAGAACCCAGCCCTTCTGAAACGCGCGCCCAATGACTTGGTGGCCTTGCTCGTGCGGGAATGGGACAATTCGAAATAGACATTGCTTGCTCTATCGGGTGGGCAATACCACAAACACCCGGTAGGCAACAACTAGTCCTCCCTAAGAACTTACAATACCTGGGTTTGAGTCCCTACATGATGATCATGGACATCTTGGTATAGACAAGACTTTTGGGTTAGTCAGAGATCGCTTTTTCTGGCCCAAGATGCGAGAGGCCATTGAACATCACTGTCGCCGCTGTACTAGGTGTATTCAGCTCAAGACCCTACCTACCCGACCGCCCCCATGGGCCATCTAAAATTTCTGGTCCTATGGACTCGTGTGTAGGATTTTCTGTGTATTGAGCCTGATAGCCGGGGAATATGCAACGTGCGGTCATCACGCCATTACACTCGGTATGCTCAAGCCTTCCCTACTAAAGACCAGAAAGCCATCACCGTGGCGAAGATATTATGGGAAAAGTACTTTGTACATTACGGCCTTCCCAACCGCCTTCACTCTGACCAAGGAAGGGATTTCGAGAGTACATTGATCAGGGAACTGCTCAAAATGCTGAACATGCCAAACCCGAACGACCCCGTATCACCCCGAAGGGATGCACTACCCGAACGTTTTAATCGGACCTTACTAGAAATGCTCGGAACACTACAGAGTGCTCAGAATAGAGTGGAGTCGACACGTGGAAGCTTTGGGCATGCGTACAATTGCACCAGACACGAGTCAAACTGGATTCTCCCCATACTTCCTTATGTTTGGGATAGAGGCGAGATTGCCAGTGGATGTGCGTCTTAGAGTCTCAATGGATAGGATACATAATGCCCCACTTCAAATATGTGCAACGACTCAAAGACAGCTTGCAGCAGGGTACCAGCAGGCAAGAGAAATCCACCACTAAGCTAATGCTGACAATAAGAGGCGATACGACCATAAGTCAGATATCGGGAACTTCGGCCAGGAGATGCTGTGTTGCTTCGGAACTTGGGCGTACCAGGCAAAACACAAATTGGCGATCGATGGGGAGACGAGTGAGTGTATGAAATAGAATCCCAGATGCCTGGCCTCCCGGTCTATCGCATCAAAGAAACTGACGGGGGGTAAAGGTATGGACCGAACCATCTTCTCCCCATTCCACAAGTGGAAGATGAGAGAGACAGAGATACTGGCTACACCGCTCAACGGTGAGCCCGACTTATCAGAGCTGGGTCAAGAGACTGTCAATAACGAGACCCACTCTGAAACTCCTGAAGATCTTATGGAAAGACCCTCTCAAAGGGACTGCTCCACAGAAGGGGCATCTCCCGAGAGGAGCTACGGTTAAGGGCCGTAGGCCAACGCCTACTAAGGTGGCACCAAAAGGCCAGCCTTTGGATCCACAGAGCCCGAGCTTTGTGCCTAACAGAGACGTACAGAGACATTTCTCCCTCAAGGGAAGAGGCTGAGCCTCAGGACTGTTTATTAATCCCCCGAGGGAGTTCCAGAGAACAGCTCCGACGGAGCCAAAGAGTCAGGTACCTCAACCGGGTCACCTATGATCAAATGGGGGCACCCCATTATGAGGCTCAGCAGTGTTCTCGGAGCAAGATCCAATCTGTAATTGTGATGCTCACGGAATTGTGTATATATTGTTAGAGTCTGCATGTGCTAAGTTATGTGTCAAATGCATTTCTTATATAACTGCTGTATATAGTTACATGAGTTTGGTCCCAAATGGGACGTTGGGGATTTTACCAGGGGGAGGATGAGCCAGGTCCCCCCTTGCGCACTCACCCCTCTCCTTTGTTGTGCGAGCCGCGAGTTGTGGAGTTGGGCCGGTTGCCAGGGACGCGGTCGGGCGGTTGCGGGGACGAGAGCGGGGACGTTGGGGGAGCGATTTGGGCGGTTGCGCGAGGGCGCGATCGAGTTGCTTAGGGGTCTCGGGGGTCCGCGGAGTAGGGCGCCGCCATTGGAAGATAGCTCGCGCATGCGCAGTTAGGCAGGTGCGGGAGAACGCCAGTCAGCTCGCGCAGCAAGAAGGTAACGCCGCGAAGCCCAGCATACCAGGGACTACAGATCCCATGAGCCTTAGGGAACCCCATGTGACGCCAGGGAGCCAATAGGCTGCAGGAGCTCCCTGTTGCAGGGAATGGATACATTTTGCGGGGTTTTTGCACACGGCAGTTGGTGACTGAAGCAGCTAGGGAAGGAGGTAGGGTGCAGGGGTCAGTGACTCTTGCACTAGGGCCAGCAATCCCCTAGGCCCCAGACAGCCCTGAGTCATCTAGCTGAGTATTGTAGGGACAGGCCCTAGTTAGGGACCTGCCCTATTATCTATTGGCTAGTAGTGTACCACGAACATGATAGTTGCTAAGAGGGAGCTGGACTATCTCCACGGAGACCAAGCTAGCAGTGACTGCGGCCTGCTGGCAGCAGACAGATCCTCGCCAAGGTACAGACGATGTGGAGCTGCGGTGATATTATCCATGCTGGAATTCACCCCAAGCGTAGGAGGATATCCGGCAGATCCAACCCCTGTGGTATAGCAGCACCCGTGGCTGGAGCCCGGGCGGTAATCCACAAACTCACGTGTACCAACAAGGCCTATACCCAACATAGTGGTGCGCAGTCACCCAAACATTGGTATATGACTTGGGAGTGCGAGACATGGGTTGGGGTACTGGCAACATGGTTGGATCACTCTTTGGAAGGTTAGCGTTCCGTGCCGACCATGTGTTAGCATCCGCCAGGCGCCTAAGGTGGTAGCGTCCGCCGCGACGCCTAGAGTGTGGGCTATGCTGTAGTGCAAGTTAGATCCGGCGAGACGCCCTGGTCAGGTTGCCCTTAGCGGGGACACCTGTTGTTATGTGTTGATGTTGTTTTCATTCTATGCATAGTAGTAAAGGTTTTAGTCATTATCCATTCCGTTGTACGTGGTTATGATTGTCCTGCGAGGAACCACTCCCCCTCTGGTGGGAGCCATCGCAGGTGGAGGCGCTGCACCTATTGTAAGTGGTTGTCCATAGTATTGTATTGTCCAGGTTCCCCCGTGGCAGAAGCTCAGCCCTCCTGGGTTACATAACAGGTACAGCACACACTGATAAAGTAGTCAGATACAAGCCCACCTCAATCTCACTTAGGGTGGGGGTAAGAGGGCTACAAGTGTCTCGCAATTAAAGTGGGGCTGTAGAGACGCTCAAATACTATTGTTGGGGAGGAAAATTCCGGTTGGTCACAGATCATGCACCTCTCACCTGGAGATGGTCAAAACAGAGAGAAGAATGCTAGAGTGACAAGGTGGTTCCTAAGCCCACAACCCTTTAAATTTCTGTGGAACACGGTCAGGGCACAAACATGGCACATGCTGACGGGTTGTCAAGGATGCACTCCCTAATATCCAAGGTCGCTTTATCCTCGAGGTCTGAGCTGGAGGGAAGGATAGTGACAGAAACCAGGGGATGGTAATAAATTCATATAAAGTATAGGGCTCCCAGGATACTGAACAGTTTCAATCCGTTTAGGCTGAAAGTGTAGCCTAGAATGCATGCACTCCACCCACAGTTTGACACAGTGCTGGAACTGAGGGATGGGGATCCAGACCACAGTTGTCTGCTGCTGTCTATTTTCGTCACCTGTCCTGCTATTTAGAAATCAAAATTTAAGGCTGATTTCCTGGACCCTCTTCCCTCCCCAAGAGACTGGAGGCAGGGAGGCTGCGAAGCAGAGAGGGGAAGAGCCTCTCCCAAACAGGTTAAATCATTTTGTACCTTTATCAATTGAAAAGTTCCTTATTTTTGTTTATTGGAAGCGGGAAAAGCCGCCCAATCCTAGTCAGGAAAAACCGTCAGTTAGTTATTGCTAGGGAGCAGGCTTTTGTTTTGTTTGTGTTTCTGGTGTATGCAGGTGGCAATTCAGTGCCTGGGACTGAATAAAACTAAGCAGTGCCTGTTTTAAAGGAACAGCAGTTATGCTCGACATTGAACCTACCCTAAAAGACCGTGTTCTAACAGGCTGGGACAGAAGGTGGAGCCCCGGAATAAGTTGTTTGTCACAAAACACACATAGATATATATATATATATTATATATATTATAATATATATATATATATTATTATATAATTGATATTATATTATATATAATATATATATATACTAAGAAGAATAAACAACCCCTATGTAGAGAGCACTCTGACGTGGTACCGTGACAGGGTGCTATGTATGTACTGATAGTGATTGGATGCTGTGGGATGTGATAAATATTAAAACCAATTTTACTGGTGGAAGGCATTCTAAAACCACTTGTCAGGAACACACCCAGCTATATCCAGGACACAACCGACCTGCAAAACAAACTCAATATCATTGGCCCCCTCTCAACAGGAACACTACTGGAGAAGCGCTGTGATTATATATTTGTTTTACATTTTCTGTTGGGCACGTGGTTTTGCGGAGCTACGGTGGTGGACTAGCTCGTGCGTCTTCTGCCAGGAAAGGGAGGACATTCCTTGAGCCGTACGTAGCATTCAATACAACTTGCCAGGAACTACAGGCTGATTCATCTGAATTGCCGAGGAATCTGATCGTGATACACCGCAGCAGTGAGGTCTGACGTATTGAAGCAAGCGGTCGGCGAGCAGATACATGTTGGCGATGGGTTACCCATACAATGTTTTATTGCATTGACAAATTGTGAGTGTGCATTTGCCCTTGACATCTTTTATTTAAAATTTTGTTATGGATTTTACACTTGGATCGGGTACTTTTTCTCATTTTTCTCTATTAGACTTGCTGGGAGTTGCTGACCCCAAAGAAGAAGCAGCCCGGACGTTCCAATTCCATACAAAATCATCTATTAAATATGTGAAGGACACAAACTTCCAATCCATGTTTACACACACAATTTTTATTTATATTCTTGTTTTTTATAGATATAAATTTTATTTTTTGTTGTTTTTCAATACAATTTAATTTTTTCTTTTTTTTCTTTATTATTTTTATTTTATGATGTTTTTCACATTTTCAACACAACCACCATTCTTTTATTACTACCTCCGAGTTCCCAAATAATTTGTATAATTGTACTTTACAGGTCATCTGTGCTAATTATTTTTGACGATCTGTGTGTTGTCAGGAATCTGCTGTGGAGCTGGTACACATCCAGGCGCTGTCATAATTTACATTCAATATATATATATATTTATATATATATATCAGAACAAAACAAAAATATAAAGGAGCGCCTATATTATCAACCTGCTAACTGTGGTGAGTATGTACTGTGTTGATACCAATCCAAGGGGTGGCTCTAAGGGGGGGTGATAGTAAAAGTGGATCCTATTTGCTAAGTATAGTGCAATAAAATATAAAGTCTTTTATTGAAAAATTGCTGTAAATTAAAAACTATAAAAAAATTTAAAAAATATATAAAAATATTAAAAAACTAAGATAGATACCAAAAAAAAAAACCTTAAAAAACATAGAGTCCCGTTCCAATAAATTGCATCCAGGGAAGGCTGCCGCGTTTGAAAGGGAATCACAACTCCCTTGGAAATACATATGAGAGAAAAAGAGAAAAAAACGGCGCACACCTAGTGCATTAAAGTAAACAAGATTTGTATGGAACATTAAAAAACAACAACAAATGCCCAACTCACAAATCAACGGAATAACAAGCAGTTATGAGATTGGCCCTCATAAGCCTCCGGGTAGCGTCTGGAACAGCATACGAATCTTCTCCTACACCTGTTGCGCAGTCTCCTTCACGGAAAGACGTCCTCCCGGCGGTGTGCCCGCAACAGGAAATCCCTCCGGGAGGCCTCAGACTTCGCCTACTTGTTCTGGCTGCTGCACCACCAGGAATAGTGGAGATCTGCCCGCTCCTTCTGGTCTGGCTTGCCGCTCTCAATACTGCATCGCAGCTGGCACGGAGTTCAGTGGGAAAGTGCCTCCTCCCATCTCAGCCCCGGCCCTACGCGGTTCGTCATCAGGATGACTTCATCAGGGGATACCCATTGGCTGTAACCCACAGTACTTATAGACAAGTTATTTGGCATACATGATTGAACAATACCTATAAAACGTTTGATTACATGATTTTGAACCTTTCCAAGATGTGTGTTTCCTTATTACAAAATTATTATGGAAAGGTTATGAGGACACCACTGGTTTTTGCAAAGATGAAACATAGCTCATTTATATGGAATTCTGTACTGTACTATATTGCAATAGGTAGTCAAAAAGTTGAAAAAATGATGTAAAAAGAGGGGGATAGGGATATGTGCAATATTTAAATTAGTACTTAAATTAGGATAGCACATAATATATCCAAAGGGTTAATCATTATTTAGATAGTATTGTTATAAAACTCTAACAAAATAATATTGTTTATGATTTAGATTTTTAAATTCAAAATTCTCAAGAGTTGGAGAATGTAGGCAAAAATTGAATACAAAACTACCCATTGTCCCACTTAATAGTTATATATTGTTATGTACAAATATATAACCTGTTGTTATCTTTAATAGAAGAGAAGAATATCAATGAATATTACTGGAGTCAGAAGAACAGCAAAGGTTGTATTAGCAGGACTGAGAAATAACAACGAATATTGACGTGGAAGTGAGTGTGTATTGTATATGAGTGGGATTGTGTAGGCTTATTATATGAATGTGATAATGATGTTGTTGTAAATTTGTGATAGTTATAACGTACTATTGTATCTCTTAAGATGATATAGTCATGTGGAGGTGAATGACATAGATGGGAATTTTCCTTGGACAATAACTTAAAAGAATATATGTGTAATATAAAAAAGAAAAAGAAAAAAAAAAGAAAAAGAAAAGACTATATATTTCATTATTAATATGTGAATCGTGCATAAAAAAAAAAAAAAAAAAAATTTGTTTTAAAAAATTAAATGAAAGGCAGGACCGGCCCCGGGACCGAACAGTATACAGCTTCATTGATACCAATAAAATGTAAGGTCCACTCGGCTAGAGTCTACAAGGAAATGCATATTTACAGCCTGACCCCCCCCATGGCAATATAGTTCAGCACGGGAGTGCTTGCTGAGCACTCAAACCCAGACCTGAAGGATCGTCAACCACTTTGAGTGATCACACTATAGTGCTAATGTCATGTGGTCATTGTGCTCCCTTTCGGGTTGTTATTGTATGTATCAAAATGTAAGCAGTAAGTTCTCCTCATACATCAACTCTTTTGACAGTTCGATGTCTCATTACCATAATGGTGTCCAGGAGGAATTATTATCTTCCGTTATGCACGACGGCCATCTTTTGCACTCCCCCTGGTAATATGGTCGTCAGTCCGCGTTGACGATTGTAGAGGTCCCCATGATGCTCCAAGGCATATACCCGGTGGCACTCTTCTCGTAAGATGGGGTCTAGGAGCGAATCGGCCAGCGGCAATTCGTTGGTCTCTTTCAAGTAGGCTCGTATTATAGCTTGTACTATGTCCGAATTGGTTCCCAAGATGATTAGGTACTTGCAATGGTCTTGGGGCTCCGGGCATACCATTGCCGCTACATGCATGGGGTGTTTCTTGCCGGTGTTCAGTTGGAGGATTTCCAGCTTGACCCTTATAATCCCATCGATGGGGTAGTCTTCATTACTTAACCCCCTAACCTTCATATGTTCGGCCGGCCTCAGGGGGCAGTGTTGAAGGTGCTGGTCATAGAACTTGCGATATATTATTGTTACTTGCGACCCTGTGTCCAATAGGGCCGATGCGTATATCCCTTCCAGTACCACGGGCACGATGGCCGCAGGGCCCACTTGACTGTAAGCTTCACAGTGTGAGGCGTCATCACTGGGGCCAGCGTCAGAAGGGGCATCCGTGGTTCCAGAATGAGGGAGTTCGGGGTCAGCTTCTGCCATAGATAAAATGCAGACCATTGATCGGGCTGATTTCCCTCTATCGGAAGGGTGTTCCTCTGGATGACCTTCTCCTTCTGGACAGTTACGGAGGACGTGACCCTTCTTACCGCAGTTATAGCATTCAACCGGGCGGCTTTCCGGACGACTCGTGGACGGGGAAGGTGGTCGGTCGGGGGGTTTTGGTTTGTACCCCTTGGACGAGGCAGCAGACTCTTCCTTCTTTTCTGTAGAGCCCTTTCCTTTGGAGGCAGAGGGGCTCTTAGGTTTAGCGGTTGAGTGTAGCATAACATGAGCCTCCTGTAGTTTCATATGCCGCAGCAACTCGGTGAACTTATAGGGGCCCCCGTCCATTATCTTGCTGCGGAGCATGTTGGCTATGGGGTGAGTGGGGCTTGATCCCCGCAGATACTGCTTATGGAGCGCTTCATCCATCCCAGAGGCGGGAATCAGCTTACGATTGAGGAGGGTTCCCAAGACCAGCTGTAGGTGGTGAATAAAAGCCGACAAGTCCTCTCCCTCCTTCTGATAAAGATGGAAGTACTTCGTCCAGATCGCTCCTTCGTCTTCAGCTAGCCCGTACGCTTCCAACAGGAACGCCACCATTTCCAACGCCGTCAACTCGGGATGTTGGTCCCTGTGGATGGTCACAATGGTAAAGGCGGGAGGCCGAAGACATTCCATGATACGCTGCCGCTTTACATTGTCAGTGCATGACCAGTCCTCTACGACTTTTACTGCATTCTCCCTCCAAAGGTCTATTCCCTCTTCCCCCTGGGATATTGGAAGTACTCCCGAGAAGACCTTAAGTTTCCGGTAGCCTTGGGACTGGGAGGCCAGGTTGAAAGCTTCTATGAATTGAGGTAGCGTCACCCCCATTATGGAACCTTCGTTCGTTACCCTCTCTCTGGTATGCCTGGGGTGTACCTCGCGGGGTACGGGGTCGGGTAGAGAGGGCGGACTGTCAGCCCAGCTATCGGCTTCCGTGAGGGCACTTGGGGTAAAGGAGACTTTGGGTTGGGGACGGTCACCCCGGTTTGGGGTACTTGACACGGGTGCAAGTGGTGTCCAGGTACCGGTGGACGGTTCATCTGGATCTTGAGGAGAGGCTCTTAGTGAAAACATTTCCCTTATTACTGGTAAGTCCGAGTATATGAGGGGGTATCCTTCTGGCGGGCACTCGGGGGCTACTAGAGTGTTCGGGGCCGCTTCTGGGCATATGTCCCGCCCCACGGTGAATAGTAGGGCGCTCCAATGACAAGTAGAATCGAACACCCGGCCACGGTACCATATTTTATCTGGCCCTAAGAGCTTTCTCAGTGAGTCCCGGATGTCAGTTTCTGCCACTAACGCCGGGACGTTCCCTACGGCCACAACGTGTTTAGGTGGTTCACGGACGGTGGTAGCCCACGCGTGGACCTCTTGACGTGAGGGAATTACCATGTTGCTGATCTTTGGTGATACTGTTTTGAATAGGGCACCCCAGGTCTGAGATCTCAGCAGAGCCTCCAAATGTAGCCCTCTTACCCCCACCCTAAGTGAGATTGAGGTGGGTAGGTGTATCTGACTACTTATCAGTGTGGTGCTGTACCTGTTTTGTAACCAGGAGGGCTGAGCTTCCGCTACGGGGAACCTGGGGCAATATAATACTATGGACAACCACTTACAATAGGTGCAGCGCCTCCACCTGCGATGGCTCCCACCAGAGGAGGAGTGGTTCCTCACAGGACAATCAATAACCACGTACAACGGAATTGATAATGACTAATACCTTTACTACTATGCATAGAATGAATACAACATCAACACATAACAACAGGTGTCCCTCGCTAAGGGCAACCTGACCAGGGCATCTCGCCGGACGCTAACTTGCACTACAGCAGTAGCCCACACTCTAGGCGTCGCGGCGGATGCTACCACCTTAGGTGCCTCGGCGGACGCTAACACATGGGCGTCACAGCGAACGCTAACCTTCCAAAGAGTGATCCCACCCTGTGTCCAGTAACCCCAACCCAATGTCTCGCACTCCCAAGTCATATACCAATGTGTGTGTGACTGCGCAGCCACTATGTCTGGTGATAGGCCTTGTTGGTGCACGTGAGTTTGTGGGTTACCTGCCCGGGCTCCAGCCACGGGTGCTGCTATACCACAGGGGTTGGATCCGCCGGGATATCCTCCTACGCGTGGGGTGAATTCCAGCATGGATAATATCACCGCAGCTCCACACCGTCTGTACCTTGGCGAGGATCTGTCTGCTGCCAGCAGGCCGCAGTCACTGCTAGCTTGGTCTCCGTGGAGATAGTCCAGCTCCCTCTTAGCAACTGATCAATGTTCGTGGTACACTACTAGCCAATAGATAATAGGGCAGGGTCCCTAACCTAGGGCCTGTCCCTACAATACTCAGCTAGGATGACTCAGGGCTGTCTGGGGCCTAGGGGATTGCTGGCCTAGTGCAGAGAGTCACTGACCCCTGCACCCTACCTCCTTCCCCTAGCTGCTTCAGTCACCAACTGCCGTGTGCAAAAACCCCGCGAAATGTATCCATTCCCTGCAAGCAGGGAGCTCCTGCAGCCCTATTGGCTCCCTGGCGTCACATGGGGTTCCCTAAGGCCCATGGGATCTGTAGTCCCTGGCCAATACCTTCCCTGGTAGGCTAGGGCTTCGCGGGCTTACCTCTGCGTATGCGCGAGCTGACTGGCGTTCTCCCGCACCTGCTCTAACTGCGCATGTGCGAGCTATCTTCCAATGGCGGTGCCCTACTCCGCGGACCCCCGAGACCCCTGCAACGCTATCGCGCCCTCGGCAACCCGTCCGATCGCGTCCCCGGCAACCGGCCCGCTCGCATCCCCGGCAACCGGCCCGACCGCGTCCCTGGCAACCGGCCGCAACTCCAACAACACGTGGCTCGCACAACAGAAGGAGGGGGTGAGTGCGCAAGGGGGGACCTGGCTACACACTCTTTCTCAATTATGGAGTAATTTTTCTCCTGGGGATTTAGTTTCCTACTTAAATAAAGGATGGGGTGCTCCTCACCTTGAGACTCCTGGGAGAGTACAGCCCCTAACCCTACCTCAGATGCATCGGTTTGGACTAAGAACTCTTTAGAGAAGTCAGGTATGACCAACACTGGTTTGGCACAGACAGCTTCTTCAGGCTTCTAAAGGCCTGTTCGGTTTCGGGGGACCACTTTACCATTAGCGGCCCTCTTGCTTTTGTGAGGTCGGTTGGTGGGGTTGCCTTAGTTGCAAAATTGGGAATAAACCTTCTATAGTAGCCAATTAATCCCAAAAAGGTCCTTACTTGTTTTTTTTGTCACTGGCCTTGGCCAATTTTGTATTGCCTCTACTTTGAGTGTTTGGGGTTTGAGTAAATCTCTGCCAATAGAATACTCCAGATACTTGGCCTCCTCCAGACCAATAGTGCATTTAGCGGGGTTAGCAGTTAGTCTAGCAGACAGAACTGCGTCAAGCACAGCTTGGACCTTTGGAAGGTGGGATTGCCAATCTTCACTATGGATTACCACATCATCCAGGTAGGCGGCAGCATAACGAGCATGTGGTTTTAAAATTTTATCCATAATTCTTTGGAATGGGGCAGGAGCTCCATGTAAGCCAAAAGGCAGCACCCTATGCTGAAAGAGGCCGTCTGGGGTTGAGAAGGCTGTCTTTTCTTTTGCCCTTTCTGTGAGGGGAACCTGCCAGTACCCTTTTGTTAGGTCTAGGGTTGTGAGATATCGGGCTTTGCCCAGTCTCTCTACCAGTTCATCAACCCTGGGCATAGGATAAGTATCAAATTTTGACACAGCGTTTAGTTTACGGTAGTCATTGCAAAACCTTGTTGTACCGTCTGGCTTTGGGACTAAAACTATAGGGCTGTTCCACCCACTTTGGGATTCCTCAATTATGCCTAGTTTTAGCATTTTTTTAACCTCTAAACTTATAGCCTCTCTTTTGGCCTCTGGGATTCGGTACGGTTTAAGGTTAACTCGGACCCCCGGTTCAGAGACTAGTGAATTGGATAATTTGGATCAGACCAAAAACGTCTTCAGAGTATCTGTCCTCGTCCAGATTATTTTCCCTATATATATATATACAGTGCATGCACTGAGAAAAAATCACGCTGACACCACGTTCAGTATGATAATGTCTGACTTTATTCCTACAGAGCCTGCGTTCATATACAGGGGCTATAGGGGAGGGGGTTTGTATGCAAAAGAGCTAGACAGCTCAATGATTCTTTTTTAGGTCTCGTCCTTGTATGGTCTTGTTGTTATGATTTATGGTCTTGTTTTTGTAGTTTTTGAACATATCAGCATTGGAATGGAATTCCTGGGTGCCATCTTCCATACTTGATTGGAGGGGTAGCTGTGGTAGCCATTTTGTGTAAGGAATCATAGCAAGGTACACATTTCAGATGAAGAAATAGGCATTTTATCCAATCCACCACACTAGGTCATGTTCAATTATGCTAGTTCTACCTGACTGTGTAGAGAAGACTTCTTTGTTGCTTCTCACTAAATTCTGGACCTCTCGTTTCTGATGAATGGACAGGGTTTCAGCTATGCTAACCTCTGGGTCAGTTTCTCGATTCTCTGACGGACCTGGGGTTACTAGGGTTAACAAGACATCTCTATTTTTCCAGGGCTTAAGTAGGTTTACATTGTAAATTTTCTCAGGTTTCCTCCTACCTGGCTGTCTCACCTTGTAATTAAATTCTCCCACTCTTTCCAAGACCTCATATGGCCCATGCCACTTAGCAAGGAATTTACTCTCTACGGTGGGAACCAGAACTAGCACTCTATCGCCTGGAAAAAAATTTCTGACCCTAGCACCCTTATTATACATATTCCTCTGTGCCTCTTGAGTTTTTACATGTGTTCCCTCACTATAGGTAGGACTGCAGCTATGCGGTCCTGCATCTGATCAACATGCTCTATTACACTTCTTTACAGGGTAACCTCGTGTTCCCAAGTTTCTTTGGCTATATCCAGTAAGCCCCTTGGGTGTCGGCCATACAATAGTTCAAACAGGGAGAAGCCTGTGGATGATTGGGGAACCTCCCTAATGGCATATAACAGGTAGGGTAACAAACAATCCCAGTTTTTCCCATCCTTATCGACCACCCGGCGTAACATGCTTTTTAAGGTTTTATTGAATCGTTCCACTAAACCATCTGTTTGTGGATGATATCAAACAAGGAGAGAAAGAACCCCTATATTGGGAGCACACAAAGGCTAATGATACTGATGTGAGAGTAAAGTATTAAGAACCTGATAAAGACACGAATGTGCTGAAGTATACTGTATGTATAATGGATTAGGGTAAAAACAACTTTATTGGGAGAAATCCTCAAATAAAATATAATGTCTCTATAAATAAATCCTATATATATGGCGAATTAAAACACGGTGGAGGTGGGGTGGATCAAAAGGATATAGTAATCCAATGTAGCTACAGGCTATCAAGGTATCCTTAAATAGGGATAGGTAAGTATGTGCCAACTGATGGTCAAAACCACATGCAAAGTTATGAACTAGCTAGTGTAATCCAGTGCTGCGAGTCCAACAAATTGGCAGGTAAGGGATCACTGCCTAGATGTTTCTGACAACATCTTTTGCCCGGAGCCCTCTCTGCAATATAGGGTAGCTGAATGCTGTTCATATCATAGCTGGCTCTAAAGTTTATAAGCCCAATACATATGGTAAATCTATGAAAAACCAGTGCTGCGAGTCTAACAGATGGGCAGCATAGATCTCTACCCAGGTGTTTGTAGACAATGACTTGTGCCCAGTATCATTGCCCTCACAACTATAAATAGATGACAGGCTATCTGGTGAAAATATACATTCCGAAGGCTAATACTGTATATGATACTTGAGAAATAAGTAAGTGGTAAATGTGTCCAGTCCCCACACAATATATCAACAGCAATCTGATAAATTACAGTATATAAATCAATGTCCAGTGTTCAATGCTCTCATGGATATGAGTAAATGACAGGCCCATAAGATACACAATTGTACACACTCTAAAACCCAATTATATATGATAATGGGACTAGAGAGATCAGTGGTACTGATGTCCAGTTACCACGCAAAGTAACAACAGTGAGCAGTAGCTGCCAAAGACATAAACTCCATGCGTCATGGGGTAGTGTACTGAAAACAACTTTAACCCGACATGGCTAGAACACAAAGCAACCTAAGCATGTTTCTGGCACACAACAAAACTGTATATCCTTTGATAGCCTATACAGTGGCGACACGTTTTATTTTAATTCGGCTAGTTCCGCAAGCCGGGAGGTTTCCCGGCTTGCGAAACAAATCCCCTCGGCGTGCCGCGCGTCACCGATGCGCGGTCACGCATCATCGGGTGCCTGCGCCACATGCACGCGTGCTCAAGGCTCCCCGAGGGAGCCCTGGTGTCCCGCGATGTGGGGGACGGCGGTGGGGGGTTCTGGGGGACCCGGCGGACCCGGAGAGGGGAGGGGGAAGCCCCGATCGGAGGACCACTCCTCCGAGGCTTCGGCGCGCGCACAGGACACCCCGGCGCGCGCCCGGTTTCTGTCGCGACCGAGACCGGGGAAGTGTTTAAATAAACTCGGCCGCGACAGTACATCACCCCCCTACGCACACCATACAGACCGTGGAAGTCTGTGAACCGTGTACTTCTCGGCGTCGGAGACAGTGAGTACCCGTAAGTGACGAACCCGGAAGTCTCAGGAGACGTCACCAATGACGTCACTACGTCCCTAGTTGCCGACGATCGTTTCGCTGACACGGCTTCTTCGTTTGTGGATGATAGACTGAGGTTCTGAGATGCTTGATTTTTAGGAGTTTACATAACTCTTTTGTTACTTGGGACATAAATGGTGTTCCCTGGTCAGTTAAGATATCTTTAGGAATTCCGACCCGGGTAAACAGGACTATTAACTCTTTTGCTATGTTTCTAGCAGGGGTGCTAAGTAGGGGAATTGCCTCCGGATATCGGGTGGCATAATCTAATATTACCAATATATGCTGATGTCCCCTAGCAGACTTTATTAGGGGTCCTACTAGATCCATAGCAATCCGGTCAAATGGTACATCTATTATGGGAACGGGTACCAATGGGCTACGATACGCTTTGAACGGGGCGGTGATCTGACATTCTGGGCATGAGGAGCAATAATTTGTAATTTCTGCCAGAACCCCAGGCCAATAGAAGCTTCGGAGAACCTTTTCTTTTGTCTTTTCCACCCCTAGGTGTTCCCCAATGGGTGACTATGTGCGAGGTGTAATACTACATTACGGAATGTCCGTGGTACCAACAATTGTTTAGTTATAATGGATTTCCTTTTATCAACCCGATATACTAGGTCATTCTCTACCTCGAAGTAGGGGTAGGCAAGTGACCTATCTGGTTGGCCCGGAGTACTATTCTGGTCCCGTATATTCCCCCTTGCTTCCGCTAATGTGGGGTCTTCCCACTGGGCCTTCTTAAAACTCCCAGGACTGACCTCTAGGTCAGCGAAGGTCTTATCCTGTTCTGGGGTGGTAAGCGACTGTTCAACATCTTGATTTGGGGTATTCCCTACCAAGGTGAACATGGGAAAGGGGATTTTACAGCACTCTTCCTCTTTCCCCTTTTTATTTGGGCCCTCGTCAACCTCCATTTCTGAAAAAGGGAAAGGATTTGTTTCTTCTGTTACTTCTTTATGGTCAGTTAAAGAACTCTGGGCGCTATTCTGAGAGGAGGACCACATTTTAAGAAAATGGGGAAAGTCGGTCCCTATTAACACATCATGTGCCAGTTTGGGTACTATACCCACTTTGAAATCTATAGAACAAAACTCTGTTTCAATAAGAACATCAACAGTGGAATATTAGTGATTATCCCCATGTATACAACAAATTGCCACTCTTTGTGAACTGTTTTTCTGTTTTTTCCCAATAGGCAACAGGTATTCGGACACTAGTGTAACCATACTCCCAGAGTCAAGTAGTGCCCGAACCCTCTTACCATTTACCTTTACAAATGCCCAGAGATGGTTATTCAAGGGGTCCTCTGGGCTAGGGCCCATACATTGGGACCACAACGAATAAGGTTCAACGCTGTTGCATTGCATTGGTTCAGCATTTAGTGGGCAGACTTTCGCGGTGTGGCCCCTCTCATAACAATTTACACATTTAGGTACATAGTCTGTGTCCCACTTAGAGCCCTTTTTCGGCTCCCCATGTTGGCTGTTGCCCTTAGTATGTGAGCCACTGTTGCTGGTGCTGTGTGAAGGCGTTGTCGCTCTTCAGTCCCCCTTAACCCTGGTACCCTTTTACCGTCTCTGGAAGAGTCCTGGAACCTTGGGTAGTGGGGATGCTCCATGACTGTGGGTTGCAGGTGCTCTTCTGCTGCATTGTACCATTCTACAAGGGCCACCAGCTCATCTGCATTGTGGGGGTCACTCCGACTGACCCAACTGTGTAGGGCAGAGGGAAGTTTCCTCAAGAACTGGTCCATGACCAACCGTTCCACGATGTGGCTTGCTGAGCTGATCTCGGTTTGTAGCCACTTCCGAGCAAGGTGGATGAGGTCATACATCTGGCTCCAGGTGGCTTTATCCAACGTGAAGGACCATGCGTGGAACCTATGGGCGCGAACAGCCATGGTTACGCTGAGGCGGGCGAGGATCTCGAACTTCAATTTTGCATAGACGTTAGCTTCGGCTGGCTCTAGATCAAAGTAAGCCTTCTGGGGTTCGCCGCTTAAGAAGGGTGTGATTAGACTGGCCCACTCAGCTTCTGGCCAACCCTCTCTCTGTGCTGTGAGTTCAAAAGTGAGAAGATAGGTTTCAACATATCCGAGGGCACAATCTTCTGAAGGTAGTGGCTTACCCTGATCATTTTCGGTCCTTGGGCTGCATCTGCCAGTGAAGTCTTAACGATAGTCTCTCTCAGGATCTGGAGTTCCTGCTGTAAGCCCTGGGCGAACCGTTGTTGCTCATCTCTCAGCAAGCGGTTTGTCTCTTGCTGGGTTGCATACGTGTTTTGCAGTTCTGTTAGCAGCTGTTGCTGGATTGCATTCGTCTGTTGCTGGTTTGCATTTGTCTGCTGCTGGTTTGCATTCACGCTTTGCAGGGCTGCATTCGCCTGTTGCTGGGTTTCATTCGTCTCTTTCTGGGCAGCGACATTGCGTACCAACGCAGTTACCACGTCATCCATCTTGTTCGGGGGGAAGAAAAAGAGAAAAAAAAACACTTTTTTTTTTTTTTTAAAGTTCTTTTACCTGCAGACCTTTTAGTGTTCTGCCCGCATTCTCCTCCATATGTGACAAACGGCTTACTCAGGGCCTCCACCGTCTGTCCAGGACTGTTAGAACACGGTCTTTTAGGGTAGGTTAAATGGCAAGGCGTAATATGCTGTTCCTTTAAACAGGCTACTGCCTGGTTTATTCAGTCCCAGGCACTGAGATTGCCACACTGCATACACAAGAAACACAAACAAAACAAAAGCCTGCTCACCTGAGCAATAACTTAACTGAGGTTTTTCCTGATTAGGATTGGACGGCTTATCCGTTCCAATAAACAAAAATAAGGAACTTTTCAATTTAATAAAGGTACAGAATGATTTAACCTGTTTGGGGAGAGGCTTTTCCCCTCTCTACTTCCAGCAGCCTCCCTGCCTCCAGTCTCTTTGGGAGAGGGAGAGGAACCAGGAAATCAGCCTTAAATACCTGATTTCTAAATAACAGGACAGGTGACAGAAATCAGGCAACAGACAAATTCTGGTCTGGATCCCTCATCCCTCAGTTCCAGCACTTGCCAAACGGTGGGGTGGAGTGCATGCTTTCTGAGGCTGCACTTTTCAGCCTTAACAGGATAGAAACTATTCAGTATCCTGGGAGCCCTATACATGGAATTTATTACCATCCTCTGGTTTCTGTCACAATATATATACTGTATGCTCATTTGCATGACTTAGACAGGTGTGCAACCCCTGTCTTTCACCATTTTCACCCAGCACACAGTGCTTCCACTGCAGCAAGGGATTCTGGGATATAACATGCAAAGGAGCAAACAGTGCCACCTTTGCTTCAAAACCATATAACATTGTCCCCCATTTGCTATATGTTTTACTGTGGAGGGTTTTTGTCACCTTTTTTTACCCACCAACTAAATGTTGTGAAACCTACCCTAAGCTTCAGTCTTTAGGTGGGTTTACTGGCTATGCATTTTAACCCAGGTTGTGCACAAAGCTGTAAAATTCAGCAAGCATAAGCTTACAGGGGACAATGTTTTATGGTTTTGAAGCAAAAGGTGCCACTGTGTGCTAATTTGCATGTAATTTCCCAGAATCCCTTGCTGCAGTGGAAGTGCTTTGTGCTGGTCGATAATGGTGAAAGACAGGGGTTGCAGACCTGTCTTAGACATGCAAATGAGCATACAGTAATATTTCCATTTGCTATATAAATATATATGTATATACACTAGACTGTGGTATATATATATATACCTACACACAAACATATCCATTAGATACCTGGGAAAAGTTCATTTTAATGTGCACATGGAATCTTTCTTTGCAACGTGATTCATGAACATAAAAAGGCCTTTTTTTATGGTTTGTGAACTAAGGCAAAAATGTCACGTACAGTGCCTCTACAGAATACTGTCATTCATTCACTAGCTCTACATCCAAAAACCTACTCCATTTTCCTCCTTTATTTTTTACTACATGAAAACAAAGACCAACATAGCTATCCACCTTTCTAGCTCTGCAGTATATCTAGCATTCTCCTAATATTTGACAGCAGTGAGTACCGGTGGGGCGATCGCATTGCCGATGGCTCCTGTAGCAGGGCACCGCCATCTTGCGCATAGCCACACATGCGCAGCAGTGCCAGGAGTTGCGGCGGCCATGGATGATATCGCGCATGCGTAGTGCAAGCGAGTGAAACGGGGCGAATAAGATAAAGGCTCTGAGCAGGGACTACAAGTTCCATAAGCCTCAGTAACAGTCACCATACTATGGCAGCCAATAGGGCTCAAGGGTTCACTGAAGAGGGGAAGTAGGAAGCTGACAGTGGAGCACGAGTGTCAGTAGGTGCCAGGAGAGGATAGGAGAAGGAGGTGCAGAGAGGCAAGTACTCTGCATTAGGCCATAACCCCCTAGGCCCCAGTTAAGACCCTGAGTAACCTCCAGCTTGTGGTTGCTGTAGGAACAGCCCTTTTAGGTAGGGACCTTGCCTTTAGTATTCAGTGACATTCAGGGACAAGCTGCTGAAGCTGAGTAACCTGATATTCCTAGTCTGGGACCAGACTATTGGGCTGCCATCAAGCCAATCTCTTCTGCAGAGTTCCGGATCTCGCTGAGGACCTCGTGGATCGGCGCATCCTTTTTGAAGTAGTCAGCATGTCCGGGTGATGGAGCGCCTGGCAGGTATTTCATAAGTGCACCAACATACCGGTACCTTACAGGCGCTGATCACACCTTTGGGGTGGGTTCTTTGGGGACACTCAGGGGTTAAGTGACCAAGGGACTGGGTCGGTACATTGGACACGGTGTGGGGATACCCGGTGGTGGATCAATGCTTATACTGAGGGAAAGGACTATAGTTAACCGTGTTGATTATTATTTGTGTGTATTATACGTAACACCTGCAGTAAAGGTTATCAAGTTAATCTAAGAGCTGTTGTTACTGTTTCCATTCTGGGGTTATCTCATAGTATTGGGATCCTGGACAGGTGGAGGCGCTGCCAATTAATATATTCATTGCCCCACGCTCAGATTGGCGGAGGCTCAGATCTCTGTGAGCCAACAGGTATATGCAGCACTAGTAGACCCATCTTGGTATAAGGCAAAGAGGGCTATATATATATAGTAGAAAGTCCACAGCACACTCAAAATAAAAAAGTAATAATTTATTATCAATAAGTCATCAGGCAATCAACTTGCTCCAGAGCAATGTATGTTTCAGACCACACAGTCTTTTCTCAAGCTCTCAAGATCACTTGTGATCCATGACATCACATGTCTTAGACTGGTCTGAAATCCTGCCTTTCACCATTATCATCTACAGCCACGGCCCCTTTTATTCTCCAACATCACCGCATTTTTCCGGGATTATTTTCAGAATGCCACGCACTTCACCGCGTTCATGCCGCATTCTGACCGCATTCATGTTGCATTCACAGCCGCGGTTGATGCGCGGTTGATGTGTTTATTGATAATGGTTCGGATTTAATTGGTTGCAATTCTTCGCGTGTCCGCCAGATGGCAGATATTCATGAATTGTAATGCGCATGCGCTTCAGTAATATGTCGACTTGCAGGTGTTTCGTTTAATACCACAGTGGTCTATTGTAATTTGGCATTGGGACTGAAGGAAGAGGTTACAATGATGTATCAATTTAGGCTTTTCATATTAAAGAAAGACAAGCACCAATTTCTGGTCTGGTTATTGTCCAGAGATTCCCGTCATGAGTGTACAAGTGCAGCCCGTGTTCCAAAAATCCGACAGAACGTACGCTTATTTAATATGGGCTGCGATTAATGCAACAGATGATAAGATGGCAACAGTTGTTCACATTTATCAGTATTTTATCGAAAACTATGAATTTTACAAATTTTCGCCAGATCCTCATGTGTGGAAGCGTGCAATAAGGAAAAAGTTATGTAGCGATCCATGTTTTTTTCGTATTGATCCCGAATTTATTGGAGGGTATTGGTGTGTACTGTATCACCGGGTTTTTCCTGTATCTATGATCATGCAGACGGCAAAAGGCGAAAGGTCGTGTTAAAACCAACTAAGAAACGTCAGTCGCTGGCCAGCAATGCGCCAGCACCAGCACCGGCTTCCAATAACGGTCCGACCGTCAGTTGCAAAACATGTTATGTCAATGGCGCTGGGCCCCAAGTAACACCAAATATTGGATCACCAATGTAAAGGATATAAAGCAGCCTGATGGAAGTAGATGTCCACTAGAGCTCTCCTCGTGTTGGCGGTCAGATCATGTAGACAAAAAAAATTCAAAAACAACCATAGTGTAATACAGTATGACATAAACACAATTGACACCACTAACAAACACTAAAACTAACATATGCTGAGACAAACAATTGACTGAAAAGTAAAAAAGGCTTTTAATATAATAACTGACAGTTCAGTACAACTAAAAACACACAATGTGAGAAGTCCCTAAAGTATCCTGTAGCTAGCTGAAATGCCCGCTCACCGGAGCCCAGCTGGTAACAGGCAGTGGATAATCGGAGAGTATCCCCTCTCATGTGAAACCGGTATGGCTCCTGCCCATCTCCTGGGTGTCTGCCACGTGCAATTGTCCGGCTGCCGGGGAGTAGGTGGATGTAACAGCTGTCTCAGCTTCACATTGGCAGAACCATCCGTCTACGCTCCTTTCTTCTGTCCTCCGTGTTGCGGACATGCACAGAAGCGCTCGGCGTCGCAGGACATCCACCGCCGTAACACCAGCTCCTCGCGGTGAAGGGGGGAGCTAAATTGTGTGGCTTTCTTAATGCAGTTCATAAAAATAAAAAAAAGTACAATCCGTAAAACACTAGTTTCTGTGTTTGCTCCTCCTCCTTCAGCTGCTGCTTCCACACCACACTGAGCTCTGTACCTTAGGTCCGACCGTCAGTGACAACCCTTGCTGTCTGTCCACGCACAGATACCTGCAGCCTGAGCCGGATTTCGCGTACAGTTTCGAGCAAGCTTGCATGTACCTAAGCGATTTCCAGCCTCATCAGCTGACTACAGGTATAGTAGTCCCTGTCAACGTCGTGTATGATCAAGAATACTGGACTGGCAGTGGCCCGGCGCCAGCTGATTGGGAAATTCTATGGTGAGTAATGTTGCCGTGATTTATTCTGTTTTTTTTTTATTTTGAGAATATCAATATCAGTGCGATTCAAAAGTCAAGCGATTCTCCTGTAAGCAATATCATTGGCTAAGCGGCTTCAACAGTAGATACTGCACAATTAGTGAAAAGCTAGGCGCATGCGCATTGGAACCTTCTTTAAACGCATATGCGTGTCATTACATCGGTGGTAGGTGCATGCGCATGTGAACAGGTGACGCCCCTCGAGAAAATTATTGGTGGGACTGACTGTGGGAACTTCTTTAGGGGACTGACTGACCATTACAGTAAAACTTTAACTTTTTTTTTGTTCCTCAGAAAAGAAAACTTTCTCATCTCATGCGGAAAACGGCAAATGGAGGGATTTCGATGGATAATATTGTTTTGTGTAACAATGCCTGCACATTGCTGAATCGGATTTTAAAAACCACGTACCGGAGTCTACAGTTTAGTGGCCGTTGTTATTGATTAGGATAGAATACCTGAAACAGTATGCTGATGTTTTCAGACCGTATACAATACTTTTTTATATATACTGTATAATAAACCCGAGTAAATAAAAAGTATGGTTTATTCTACATGTATTCCAGTACATATGTGTATTCTGTACCCGTACAGCATGTATTGTTTTAATACTCTTGTGATGTACAGTAAGTAAAAACATTTCTTTATTAATACAAGTTAAAACACGCAACATCTCCTTTATTAAAGTACAGAAAGTCAAAATATGTACAGGACAACAGTATGGTGTTATTAAAAAAGACTTTATTCATAAAATATACAAAACGCAACATCTCCTTTATTAAAGTACAGCAAGTCAAAACATTTACAAAAACATTTACAAAAAATAAACAACAGTTGAACAGTCATGCAAATGCGTACCCCATCAGATCGTACTTCCAGGGCCGATGCCTTGTATGGCGCAAAATGCCATTAATGGCGTCTCGAACGCTTTTCATTAAAGGATCTGTAATTGAAAAATAGCGCCGCAATTTCTCCACAATAGTCTTTCTTAAATTTTCAGGAAGTGCCTTTTTTTCATGATTTCCTTCATAGTTCACTTTGTAGGCCCACTCGCAGTACACCAAGTAGGACACGTGGTGCTTAAAAATTAACATGGCATACTTGTGGGGTAAACCAGCACTCATCACCCTATACTTCTCCCTGAGTGAATTGGGCAGCTCGCGCAGGATGATGTCGGGCACCATATAGATGCAAGAGTATGTAGGTTGGGTTCTTGAGCGGGTGTGCTTGTGGCGGCGGGCGAGGGTATGTTGTCGGGGAGGAAGCTTTCCTCCTGTCTTGTATCCGTGTTGTCTCCTGGCGTGGTCTTGACGGAGTTGTCATGTTATCCTCCTCCACAACGGCATACATGTACACAAAATCTTCTGGTTGTGGGGGTGTGCTTGCTGATGGAAGGTGGTTGAAGGTCCAATTCATCACTTCCATGCCACCTCCTGCTCCGGCGTCGGGGATACAGGGGCATGAACACCGAGCAAATGATGTATCCCCGTCAGTCTCTATGTTCTGCATCCGTTGATCCATAGTTAGCATGGTCTCCAGAAGCAGATCTATCTTTGCCATCACAATAGAGTTCCCGGGGATATCCACACTTAACCCATTCAGCATGCTGTCTAACGAGCTGGTTCTTGTGCATGGCGTGCTTTGGACATCTGAGTGGATAGGTGATACGGAGGATGAGATGGGGGTTCCATGGAGAGAAGCGGCAGCATCGCCGAAGAAGTGTGGAGGGGAGGTGACCTGTGGTTTTCCGGGAGAGGAGAAGCGGCAGCGTTGTCGAAGAAGGATGGAGAAAGTGACCTGTGGATTTCCGGGTGAGAAGCGGCAGAGTCGTCTAAGCGTAATGGAGAAAGCGACCCGTGGATTTCAGGGGCACCACCGGCAGCGCCGTCGAAGAGCAGTGGCGAAGATGGCCTGTGGGTTTCCGGGAGAGCGGCGGCAGCGTCGTGGACGAGTAGTGGAGAAGATGGGCTGTAGATTTCCGGGAGAGCGGCGGCAGCGTCGTGGACGAGTAATGGAGAAGATGGTCTGTAGATTTCAGAGTCGTCGAAGTGTATTGGAGGAAGTGGTCTGCGTGTTCGATGGGTTGGCTGCCATTTGTTTTGCGTTGAGTGTACATCACTGTATTTCTTCTTGACATAATAAGGCTTACTTGTATTGAAACCCTTAGCCTTTGGGGTCAGCAGAAGGTTTTCTTTATTAGCCTTAGCCTGTCGCTTTGGCCTTGGCTTGGGAACGGCTCCTGCCTTTTGCTTTTTTTGTGTGACAGGCACGGCAGAGGCGAGTGGCTTCTTGCGTCCGTAGAATCTGGGTTGATCCATGGAAGCAGATGGCACAATGCAGTATCTGGACAAGGGCAAGTTCAGATAAAAATCATTGAGTGGTGGGCTATGCAAAGTGTGTAACCTTTAATGCATGGCAACGAGGTACAGGTGCTGAAAGTGGGCGTACTCAAATGTGAGTCATTAACGTATAAATACACCATCCATTTTGTGGATTCACTGCACATTGAATACACATCGACTAAACATTGAATATACATTCTTGTGTTTGTATTTCTTTCTACTCGCAGCAATGCCTGTTAAAAAGATTTCAAAGGATCTCAGCATGAGAATTAAGGAGAAGTACACGAGCGGACACCGAATTGCAGATATCCAACGCTGTTCAAATTCTGGCCTCGTTGTGCCATCAACCACCGTGTGCTATCATGCACACGGAAAAAACAAACAACGCACGAGGACACCAACGGTAACTAACGCGTAAGTATATTTATATAACTATATAATACAGTATATCTATTATTGTTTATATTGCTGCATATTAATAGAACAATATATTGGGTAGATCTATCTAATCTTATAGTTTATTTATATAACAACAGTATGTACATATTGTTTATATTGCTGTATTTTAATAGAACAATATATTGTATACTATTTTTACTGCAAATTATGTGCTGTGCTTGCCTACTGCACTGTAACTTACCGAATTGTTTTTTTTCTGTAAATTGTAGGGAGACAACTCTTCTGGTCGACAAAATAAGTGAAGCGAATTATGAGAAGAGTGCATTAAGGGTCAAATACACTCTGCAGCAAAATCACAATCTCACTGTATCCGAGACCAGCATAAAGAAGATAAGACGCCGAATTGGATGGAAATATGGACGTGTGAGGTTAGTACTGGACAGTACAGGAGGTTAAAGTGTTGTTTAAGAAACTGTACTGTACCTCTAAAATTATTTATTCCTTGTCATTACAGAGCATACACTATGATAAGGGACGTTAACAAAATAAGAGAGTGGTCCAGGCCCAGGCATGGATCGACAGTGGAGAAACTTTCCAGGATTGCATCTTCACTGACGAGTCTACTGTTTCGCTGGAGAGATTTGCCACCTTTGCATTCCACAAAAAAGGTCGCATATCTATGAAGCCACGTCCAAAACACCCAGTGAAGATGCATGTGTGGGGTGCCATCTCTAGGCGTGGACCAGGATGCATCGTCATCTTTGAAGGTACAGTAAAATGTATGTCACACGCTTTTGCCTTACGCACTGTACTGTACTAGTGTGCCGTTTTTTGAGCACTTTTCTTTTCTTGTTATTGGAATCATGAATAAAGCTTTCTTCCAAGACAAAATTGTGTTTGAGATTGTGGAATACATCACACGTGAGTTCCCGGATGGTCACCGTTTCTACCAGGACAATGATCCGAAGCACACCGCGTCAACAGCGCATATCCTTGAGCGCGGTATCAACTGGGTGAAGATGCCAGCGGAGTAAGTGTGGTAACCGTGTCTCATTTTTTCCCACTGTTTTTACTGTTCACTGTATCTCTTAAACTAATTGTCCTTTTTTCCCCCCTCCAATGACAGATCGCCAGACCTCAATCCTATCAAAATGGTCTGGCATCAGATGAAGGACCATATCCGAAAAGTCGTGAAACCCTCCAAAAAGGATGAGTTGGCGCAAGGCATACTGAGTTTTTGGAACGATGTACTCACCGTGGAACGATGCAATAAATATATTGACCATATTGTGACTGTGTTGCCCATTGTGATCACGCGAAATGGGCAAGCATCAGGAAGGTAGTATGGTATAGTACTGTACTGTAGTATTGTAAGTACAGTATGATACAGGTAAGTATGGCACAGATTTTTTTTCTTTCCAGAGAGAGTAGCACCAGACATCTGGTTACAAAGTATTTAACAGTAGTCAGAGTATACAGTAGTTCCAGTATAGACTAGTTTAACAGTACTAACTGCATACTTTAGTCCACTATGGAGTTGGTTTACAGTACACAATGCCATAATACAGTATGCACATACAGTAACTGCTCAATTTTTTTCTTTCCAGAGAGAGCAGCACCAGCCATCTGGTTACAAAGTATTTAACAGTAGTCACAGTATACAGTAGTTCCAGTATAGACTAATTTGACACTGCTACACAGCACACAATGCCATAATACAGTATGCACATAACTGCACTAATTTTTTGTTTTATTATCTTTTCAGAAAAAAAGGATGGACTGGGGGAGGGGGGGCTATCGTGTACAGTCTGTGAACTGTTTGTACAGTTAAGTGTACAGTATCTAAACTGCAGTCATGATGTACACAAAACCTCTCCTCTCTCAATGAACTACTGTACTGTACACAGAATGAGGAAGAAGATAAAGACGGAAAAAATTATATTACTATATATATATTATTATATATTATTAATGAATATTATTATCAATGTGCATTATTCATGATTATCCACCGGCCGGCCCTCAATTTCCATCTGACAGAAGAACTTCATAAAGACTGCATTATGTACTGGCCCGGCCAGCTTTATTCTAAAGCTTGCCGGGTGTATAGCGGTTAACCGCGGGTCTTCTCTCCATTTAAAACGGAGTTTCCCACGCGGTGGCCGCTTCAATAGTTATGTAGCTTATGTAGATAAGCGCTAATGGCGCTTACTATTGAAAACGCCCGAGGTGAGCGAAAACCGGCCAAAAACGGCCGAAGATAACCGCGCGACGCCCGCAGCTGTTTTTAAACTGCGGCGGCAGCCGCAGTAGTTTTAAGCCGGCCGAGACTGTATTATTCATGATTATTTTTATATTTGTTTTTTTTGTTCCTGATGAAATAAAATAAAAATTTATTTACGTTCATGATAATCATAATCATTGACAACAACACCCCCCCCACACCTACACCAAAGAAAAAAAAAGAATGACAAAACAACATGAATCAGTTAATGTTTTTTTTAACTCTCAATTCTCACAGTGCTGTGCAAATCAGATTTACATATCAAATTCGAGAAGGGATTTTCCAAAGCGTTACCGTAAACAAAGCCTCAAAGGGTTGAGGGGGGGGGGTTGGGTGAGTCATGCGCAGTAATCAACTAGCTCCCATCTCAAAGAGGATTACAAGCAGACACATAGAGAGGTGATGCTCAGCTAGGGACGGATTAAAAACACAATGGCAAGCTTCAGAAATTGAATGACAGTAAATAAGAGTTTCAAATCCTTGAGCGGGCCTTGTGTGTGTGTGGGGGAGGGTACAGGGTACATCAGCATGAATGATTAGCGCTACGGCAGTTCAAAGAAATGGCATATTTTCAAAAGGCAGGTCATTATAATAATTTGATCCCTACACCCCCAAATACAGTACTGTACATAAAAAGCACACAAATCAGCCATGTGCAGTCAAACGCACAGTGTCGCAGTCAAAAGCTACAGCACAGATTGAATATCGTAATATCAAGATGGTTTATGCAGGCTTGTGTGGTGAAAATAAAAATAAAAAATGAGGAGAAATTTTTTTTATCACTCACTCAAGCAAGCAGTGGTGAACTTTCAGACGCATGCGCAGTAATCATCAGCTGTCAAGCAGGAATGTGATTGAAACCAGAAAGACACACATTCAAAGGAATGGTGTGGGAGAGGTGTACTGTACTGTAGATAAGATAAGAAGATGAAATACTGCAATGCAGTAAATTATCCTGTGTGTGTGCGGGGGCGAGCGAGGGGAGAGCGCTGTACTGTATATGCCGAAATGTGACACTGTTACAGCACACGTCACACGCCTATGCATTTCAACAATTTTCAAATGAGACATACAGCACTGCACATGCATGTATAAATATGCAAATTTACAATTACTGCACGCGCACACGCAGACTGTGTCCTGACGTAGTTTGAACTGCTAAAGTACTGTTTTAGACTTCCAAGACAACAGCTCGCGAACGCCCCTCTGAGTTTTTAGGCAGTATTGCAGTATTGCAGACAGCGATAATAAAATTCTAATATTACGAGCGCTAAAATAACGCAATTCACTCTGGACCAAAAAAAAACGCATCTGCCCGCGATTATCAGAGCGCCGCGGATCCGGCCACATTAGGATAAAGGCAGCCGCCACTGTAGCATACAGTACTTCCACTGTAGCAAGGGATTCTGGAAAATAACATACAAATGAGCACACAGGGGGCTATGCACTAAGTTGTGATAAGTCGTTTTAAGAACGCAATAAGTGCTCTTAGAATGCGATGTTCTGCCGAACATGATTCACTAACCCACGCAAACAGGCACTTTGTGTTCTTAAACTGACTTTTTCCTGGAAATTTTTCAAAGTCCTACTTTGCTTGTACAATAACCCGTTTGCGTTCAATTATGCCCTTCTACGGGATTCACTAAGCTACGCAAAGTTATCGTACGCGAAAGTTGCGTTCAACAAAGCGTTCATTTTTGCGTGTGCAACACCCACACAACAGGCTGGAGGGTGTCCCCAGCTGACACCGTGGGGTCCCCCGCGCGAGTCCGGGGGTCCCCGCGGCCATCCCGGGTGTGACAGTAACTTTGTGACAGGCTATTAATAATACACGCCAAAAATATACCTGGGTTTAACTGAAAATGGCTGAGATATGATAAAATATAATTTATTCCTTGAAAAAGGTGAACACACGAGATTATACAAATAACAGACAAAATATGCACTTACTTAAAGTTGGAATTATGAAATAATCACGAATCTTGATTAGCAGTTCATACAGCGATTTCAGAATGACACAAAGACACGAAAAGCCAATAGCCATAGGCTGAGCCTGGTTCTTATACAATTATTTCCCATTGAATACAACCTAAACCCAGCCCCTCTCATAAATCAGTGGTGAGCTGGACAGTTTTCCCCAGAGTAAAACTCCTCCCACCCAAGGACATTTAAAAACTGCTTTTCCTATCTAAATAACTTCATAACTTCAGTTCAGCTATACTTACTGGCACGCGATTCATATTAATATATTCCGGCACTCATGACGCTCCCAATAAGATTAAATATTACCGTGTAATATTAAAATTAAGAGAGATATTAATATCTGTCTCTTAGTACCTGCTAGACATCATGTGTCTGTAATCCTTATGTGCGAATCAGTCCCACGAATACACATATGTAGCTTTTAGCACGTTCCGCCGAGGACATCTCATAATATTCTTATATTTAATAAAGTCACTCATTCTGATACCTCCTTGCGTAACCGCACCCCTGGCCCCAATAACCCCTTGTCAAGAAATCCTTTGAAGTTTGGCCTGTGTGTAGCGAACATTAGTCACAGGTGCTATATTTTACACCCAATGCCCCAGACCTGGGTCCTAGCTGTCTCCACCAGCAATATACCCTTGGCCTGCCAATTAGGTATTAACATACTGTACACTTAAACCCCCTCTGTACTTTTCACACCCAACTTCAATCAAGCCTGTTGAAGCCCAGATATTTCTGAAAAGACACCACACATATTGGTATTTTCCTATATGTAGTTATGGGGCAAGAGTCCCAAAAACAGTGCTCAATCTCGTTCAGAACTTCAGTAGATAATAAAAATCCTTATTTTGTTATGGAGTCAGCCTATAACCATAACTTTTTAGGTATTGGACCCAGTGCTTAGTACATGAATCTATCACATATGGCAAATAACATGAATGAGGGTTAACGTACCGTTACTTTGTAGGATTGCACCCTACATGACCCTTGTGTTTCCGCACTGTTACCGGTCATCCAGTCTCAATGAAGGGAGACATACAATACTCACATATGGCTGTTCTCCTGTGCGTGCATCCACGCTCGGTGTGCAATATAACAGTAGGAAGGATCCGAAGATTCCAGCGGTGAGAGACCAAGCAAGGTGTAGATTAAAAATGAAATTTTATTGAAAAACATATGGTATGGGGGACACACTCTGACGCGTTTCGGACCTGCGTGGTCCTTAATCATAGCTTGATTAAGGACCACGCAGGTCCGAAACGCGTCAGAGTGTGTCCCCCATACCATATGTTTTTTCAATAAAATTTCATTTTTAATCTACACCTTGCTGGTCTCTCATCTCTACAAGTTGTGCACCGCTGGAATCTTCGGATCCTTCCTACTGTTGGTATTTTCCTAAACTGCAGCTCATTAACCCCTTAAGCCTCCTGCATCAATCCCAGTGTATGTGTTGGTGCAAATACTGGAACAGAAACAATACATTTTTACAGGGGAATATACATTAGGATGCTGAAGCAAGGTAAAAACACATTACTGGACCACAGTCCAGTTAACCCCTTGCTTCCCAGGTGAGAGTAGGGGGTGGCCAAATGGGGTGTAACCCATTTACTCCCAGGCCAAACCTCCTCTACCATGACACCTCCCTTGCTCAATGGGTGCCTTGTGCCCCAGCTGCCCACCCTGGCACTGGGACACCACAGGCATCCTTAAAGCACTCAATAAGTCCTGAGGGGTTGGCCTGGCAAAATTGTCCACCAGCATTTTTCAGTACATTGTAATGGCCACAATGGATAGTGAAGTCCAGATCCTGCTGAGCAGGGCTCCAATGTGGCTGCCGGGCATCCTCCTTTGCCACCCTCTGCCCTCCACCCAGTGCCTGGTGAACCAAGCCCATTGTGAAGGGGCACCTCTGCAGACCAGGCTGCATACTGCCCAGAGACTGGCATGTCTCTGCGCCATTGAGAGACCAGCTATCAAGCACAGACCGTCGCTTTCCTGTCAACCAAGTCTGAGAAAGAGCTATGTCACTACCCTGCAGGGACCCTACCTGCCCTGGCCCTGAACCCACCTGTAGCTGCTCCGCTATACCTCTGCCTCTCCGTATCACTTCTGGAATCCAGAAACCACCTGGGGTGCTGACTCCTACCCTCTCCTGTGCCCCCTGGGACAAGGCAATCTCCCAGTATCCTGTACTGGGGTCCCTGGTACCCAGGTGCTTTGCCCCTGCCCACTCAAAACTGGAAGCAAGCACCTGCTACCACCACTGCTGCTAGGGCCAGCATCACTCCCCTCCACTGTGCTGCCCTTCCTCCCTGTAGCTACCCTTGGCTGCCCTGGGGACAGAACCCTCTGCTTTACCCTCCTAGCCCTGGCTACTGCTCCTGGCTGCATACCTACCCACAGCCCCACTTCTGGGAACTCTGGGGAATCTGTCAGGGGGGTCACTCCTGGCAAGTCAGAACAAGGGACCTCCTGCCTACCTAGCCCATCCCTAGTTTCTGTCAGCTGCCTCACACCCCACTGACCTCCTTTCTCCCCCTGATCCACAGTGTCTCCTTGCCTAGCCTCCCCTAGGCCCAGCACCTCAGCCCCTGCTGATGACTCCTGCTGCTTACCTCCCTGCAGCCCACCTGCACTCCGCTCCCCTGTAGGTAATCCTAACCCAGACACTGGAACTACCTGAGTGCACCTACCTCCCTGACCTTGTCTCCCCCTTACCAGGGCTGAGCTCAGGGGCACCTCTCCAGATGAAACCGCCTTAGCTCTTGGCTGGCAGGTATCTCTGGGTGACACAAGTCTGCCACTGTCCTTGATACCCCCAGCACATAGCCAGGCTGCAACAGGGGGTTTCTGATCTGAGAGACCCCCTGAGGCTCCGCCAGGGTAATGGGAAACTCTAGCTGCCATACCTGCTGCTTTCCCTCCCCGGCTACCACTGACTCTTCTTCTCCCACTGAGACCTGGTGCTGGATACCTACCTGCAGCCTTCCCTCACTCCACTTCTCCCTAGCTAATCCTAACCTGGATCCTAGGGACACCTGAGTGAGGCCATCTCCCTGACACTGCCTCCCCATTACCGGGGATGAGCTCAGGGTTGCTGGTGCAGATGCACCAACCTTAGATCCTAGCTGGTATGTGATCCTGGGGTGGTCTAACTGTGCCACTGCCCCGGATACCTCCAGCCCATAG
Source organism: Ascaphus truei (assembly GCA_036426205.1). Taxonomy (NCBI): domain Eukaryota; kingdom Metazoa; phylum Chordata; class Amphibia; order Anura; family Ascaphidae; genus Ascaphus; species Ascaphus truei. The sequence continues at coordinate 322,221,918 of CM071567.1, read as the reverse complement.
CAAGGCTGCAACAGGGGGGCTCTTAACTGAGAGTCCCCTTGATGCTCCGCCAAGGTAATGGGGAAGCCTGGCTGCCCTACAAGCTGCCCTTCCTTCCCCTCCCCTGGTGCCCCTATCTCCTGCCACCCCCCGGCATCATCTGGGCCGGGCAGCAACGGGCCGCTGCTGCAACAGCGCCCGGGCTTGGTATAGGTAAAACGGTGCAGGACAAGGGTCCCAGGTCTTTGTGGAGTAACACGGCTCCTGCCAGACCAGGTAAAATAACCCCCTCCCACAATCCCTGTCCCTCCCCCCCCCCACTCAGAAAGGGCTCTGGCACTTTTCAGGAATCGCGGCTCTTCTGCTGCCGTCACCGCCATGGGCGAGCCCCGGGTAGCTGCCGCAACAGTACCCGGCTTTGGTGCAGGGTCGCCAGCGTGGATTGTGGGGCTCTGGTCATCACTGGGAATCGCCGACTCCGCCAAACAAGGTGAAACACCCACCTCCCGCACACCCTAACCCTCCCCCCAAATAAAATTGCCACCGGCAGGATGCCGGAATGGCGGCTTCTTCTCCGCCGCCGCCAGTTCGCTGCCGGGATTTGATGGATGGCCGCCGCTGTCCGCCGCTAACGGGGTCATCTCTTCCGCAGCTCGTGAGCGCAGGCCCTGAGGGGCTTCTTCGCCCGGCCATGCACGGTCTGGGCATTGGGCTCTATTGTGGCCAGCATTGTGGCAGTGGTAACACCGCTGCTTCTGCTGGAGCTTCTCCGCCGCTGGTGGACTACCCCCTGCAAGAGGCCGCTCAGACCAAGGCAGAGTTGCTCGAGCGCCGGGCTCATTCCGGAGCGTCTTCGCCGCCGATGGATTACCCCCCGCAAGAGGCTGCTGAGTCCGGGGCGGAGTTGCTTGAGCGCCGGGCTCAGGAAGGGGGTAAGTGGGTCGGGACAACGCCAGCTTCAGGAGCTCGTTCCGCTCCGTCTGGGACCACATCCCTCCCCACGCAGACAACAGTGATAGTTCTTCCAGGGAAAATGGGCTGGCCGCCGCAACGGCCGTTACCTCTCCGGCTGTAAAACTCTCGGGGTCTCCACGATCACCCGCTCCCTCCACAAGTCTCTGCCGTCCCGGAGCTGGGTCCATTCCCTGCTCTTCTGGCGGTTTGGTGGTTACAGCGGCTGCAGCTGTCGATTTTTGCTCAGCCTGCCGGGTTTCGTGCTCACCGATCGCCGCCTCTCTCTCAGCCTTGCCGGCTGCTGGTTCCCGCGCCGACTTGATGCACTCCTCTGGTCTCGGTGCCCGGCTCCACTCACACAGATGGCCGGCACTTTCGTTCTGGAGGCAATGCTTCTCACAAGTAGGGGAACAGTGAGGAGGTACCATATCTTGTGTTATATGTTATACACTGTGTGTCCAATATCTTTAGCCTTAGATACTCGCAATTACCTTCGAGTTCCCACTATTTTACGGGGTCCCGTAGTACACTGTAATACAAGTCCAGTTCAATCCCGCTGCTGCCACCAGTTTTACTAATAAAGCCTGTGACGGTAACTCTGTGACAGGCTATTAATAATACACACCAAAAATATACCTGGGTTGAAATGAACAAGGCTTAGATATGATAAAATATAATTTATTCCTTGAAAAAGGTGAACACACGAGATTATACAAATAACAGACAAAATATGCACTTACTTAAAGTTGGAATTATTAAATAATCACAAATCTTGATTAGCAGTTCATACTGCGATCTCAGAATGACACAAAGACATGAAAAGCCAATAGCCATAGGCTGAGCCTGGTTCTTATACAATTATTTCCCATTGAACACAACCTAAACCCAGCCCCTCTCATAAATCAGTGGTGAGCTGGACAGTTTTCCCCAGAGTAAAACTCCTCCCACCCAAGGACGTTTAAAAACTGCTTTTCCTATCTAAATAACTTCATAACTTCAGTAGTACTTACTGGCACGCGAGACATATTAATATATTCCGGCACGCATGACTAAAATAAGACTAAATATTACTGTGTAATATTTAAATTAAGAGAGATATTAATATCTGTCTCTTAGTACCTGCTAGACATCATGTGTCTGTAATCCTTATGTGCGAATCAGTCCCATGAATACACATATGTAGCTTTTAGCACGTTCAGCCGTGGACATCTCATAATATTCTTATATTTAATAAGGTCACTCCTTCTGATACCTCTTTGCGTAACCGCACCTCTGGCCCCCATAACCCCTTGTCAAGAAATCCTTTGAAGCTGGGCCTGTGTGTAGCGAACATTTGTTACAGGTGCTATATTTCACACCCAATGCCCCAGACCTGGGTCCTAGCTGTCTCCACCAGCAATATACCCTTGGCATGCCAATTAGGTATTAACATACTGTACACTAAACCCCCTCTGTACTTTTCACATCCAACTTCAATCAAGCCTGTTGAAGCCCAGATATTTCTGAAAAGACACAACACATATTGGTATTTTCCTAAACTGCAGCTCATTAACCCCTTAAGCCTCCCGCATCAATCCCAGTGTATGTGTTGGTGCAAATACTGGAACAGAAACAATACATTTTTACAGGGGAATATACATTTAGGATGCTGAAGCAAGGTAAAAACACATTACTGGACCACAGTCCAGTTAACCCCTTGCTTCCCAGGTGAGAGTAGGGGGTGGCCAAAAGGGGTGTAACCCCTTTACTCCCGGGCCAAACCCCCTCTACCATGACACCTGGGTCCCCGCGGGACTCCCGGGCCTGCGGTATCAATGTTGTGCCTCCAAAAAAATAAACAATATTTATAACTAAATACACCCCCCTAACAGATACAATACAGTAATTGGCAAAATAACTATTATTTAGATATGGATAATAGATTATTTGCCCATTATGAAACACATAAAACATGCATACAGCTGCGGCCGCCTTTATCCTAATGCGGCCGTAGCGGCGCAACTCTGATAACCGCGGGCAGATGCAGTATATATTTTTTTTCCGGAATATGTTCCGGTATTTTAGTGCTCGTAATATTAGCATATTCTTAGCGCTGTCTGCAATACTGCAATGCCGTCTAAAAACTCAGGTGGGCGTTCGCGAGCTGTTGTCTTCAAAGTGTAATACTGTAGCAGTTCAACCTACGTCGGTACACAGTCTGTGTGTGCGCGCAGAAATTGTAAATTTGCATATTTATACATGCATGTACAGTGCTGTATCTCTCATTTTAACATTGTTGAAATGCATAGGCGTGTACTGTAACAGTATCACATTTCGGCGTACTGTATACAGCGCTTTCCCCTCGCTCGCCCCCGCACACACAGGCTGCCACTGGTCTCCCAGAAATCCACGGGTCACTTTCTCCATTACGCTTAGACGACTCTGCCGCTTCTCTCCCGGAAATCCACAGGTCACCTCCTCCATCCTTCTTCGACGATGCTGCCGCTTCTCTCCATGGAACCCCCATCTCATCCTCCGTAGCACCCATCCACCCAGATGTCCACAGCACCCCATGCACAAGATCCAGCTCATTAGACCGCATGCTGAATGGGTTAAGTGTCGATATCCCCGGCAACTCTACTATGCTGGTAAAGATAGATCTTCTTTTAGAGACCATGCTAAATATGGATCAACGGATGGAGAAGATGGATCAACGGATGGAGAAGATAGAAACTGACATAGTGGGGATACATAATTTGCTCGGAGTTCATGCCCCTGTATCTCCAACGCCAGAGCAGGAGTGTGGCATGGATGGGATGAATGGGTCCTTCGACCACCTTCCATCACCAAGCGCACCCCCTCCACCAGAAGAATATGTGTACATGTATGCCGTTGACGAGGATGACATGACAACCCCGTCAAGACCACGTCAGGAGACAAGACGGCGACCAAGACAGGAGGAAAGCATCCTCCCAGACAACCTACCCTCGCCCGCCGCCACAAGCACACCCGCTCCCAGAAGAACACACGCTCACAGAATCCAACCCACATACATAGTTACATAGCTACATAATTACATAGTAGATGAGGTTGAAAAAAGATGTACATCCATCAAGTTCAACCTATACTAAATTTAGACAACAGATACTTTATCCTATATCTATACTTATTGATCCAGAGGAAGGAAAACAAAAAAAACCATTAAGGGGAAAAATTAATTCCTTCCTGACTCCAAGAATTGGCAATCGGATTAATTCCTGGATCAACATCCTCCCCATGTATACTTATTTTGTATATCCCAATATATCTCCATTTAATTTGTAAGTCGCCTTTTTATTCTTGCATCCAAAATGCATAACCTTACATTTATCTGTATTAAACCTCATTTGCCATTTACCTGCCCACGTTTCCAGTCTCTCCAAGTCCTTCTGAAGAGAAATGAAATCCTGCTCTGATTCTATTACCTTACACAATTTGGTATCATCAGCAAAGATGGAGACTTTGCTCTCGATCCCAACCTCAAGGTGATTAATAAACAAGTTAAAAAGCAGGGGTCCCAGTACCAATCCTTGAGGTACTCCACTCACGACTTTAGCCCAACCTGAAAAAGTTCCATTTATGAAAACCCTCTGTTGTCTGTCCTTTAACCAGTTTTCAACCCAGGTGCATATATTATTACTGAGTCCAATTTTCTTTATTTTATACACCAACCTCTTGTGTGAAACCTTATCAAAAGCCTTTGCAAAATCTAAGTAGACCACATCAACTGCATTACCCTGGTCTAAATTCCTACTTACCTCCTCAAAGAAACAAATAAGGTTAGTTTGGCAAGATCTATCCTTCATAAATCCATGCTGACTATTACTAATAATTTTGTTTTCCATTAGGTATTCCTGAATATTATCCCGTATTAAACCTTCAAGTAGTTTCCCTACTATTGAAGACAGGTTTACAGGTCTGTAATTCCCCGGGTGTGATCTAGCTCCCTTTTTAAATATAGGCACCACATCTGCTTTACGCCAATCTTGTGGTACTGAGCCTGTGGAAATGGAGTCATTGAATATTAAATATAATGGTTTTGCTATTACTGAGCTTAACTCCTTGAGAACTCTTGGATGTATGCCATCGGGCCAGGTGCCTTATTTACTTTAATTTTTTCAAGTCGCTTATGAACTTCTTCCTCAGTTAACCAATTGGTCATTAATATGGAGGCTGTGGCTTCCTCCTGTGGCACTACTATTGAACTTGATTCTTCCCTGGTAAACACAGAGGCAAAGATTTTGTTTAATACCTCAGCTTTTTCCTTATCTCCAATAATCTGCCTACTCATCTCACACTGAAAGGGTCCTATATTTTCTTTTCTCATTTTTTTGTTATTAAGGTACTTAAAGAACTTTTTAGGGTTGACCTTACTTTCTATTGCAATCCTTTTTTCATTATCCATTTTTGCTAATTTAATTGCCCTTTTGCAATTTTTGTTACATTCCTTATAATTCTGATACGATGCCTCTGTCCCTCCTGACTTAAAGAATCTAAACGCCTTCCTCTTCTTTTCCATTTCCTCCCCTACCTGTTTATTTAGCCACATTGGTTTTGACTTATTTCTTTTATACTTATTACCCAAGGGTATACACTGATAAGTGTGCTTTTCTAACAATGTTTTAAAGACTGCCCATTTATCTTCTACATTTTTCCCTGCAAAAACATCAGGAGGAACCTGACGAAGCTTATTGCAAAACGCGTTGTTCCCTGCCGGAGCTCATTGAGAGAGGAACCCAGCCAACCGCAGGACATCCGGTGTAGATCCTCCCTTCCGGTTCCACTGCCGGACGTGTCAGTGAGAACACCAACGGAGGAAGAGATCTTGCTGGATCAAACCACGCGGCTGATGCTGGGCAACAAGAGTTGCCATTTAGTGTGAGTGTGTTCATTTTTAATTTACTTTGTATTTGCATCGTTTTATTTTTGTTCATGCTCGTTTTTTCATGTTTTAACTGTTGCCAATAAAGACCTGTTTATATTGCTAATTCTGGTTTTGCACATACTTTGGTTTATGGGTGATGGGGAGAAGAGCCACTCACACATCACACCCATTGGGGATAGTTTGCTGAGACGTACCTACATCACCTAAACAGGCTGACATCACCCACTGAGGGAACGAACTCACATTTGGCCGTGTGAGTTTTTTGTTTATTGTCACTCCTTTATAGGAGTTTGCATTCACGAACCACAGTCAGCGTTGAGGGTGAAGTCTCACACAAGCCCGTGTGAGTCACTGAAACTAATTGTTTACGTTTCATTTACTGTATATCCAGTGGCAATTCACTATCACTCCACCCTTCACATCCCCCACCTCCTCCCCCATCTCCCCTCCCCCCCCTTTTCCATCCCCCACACACATTGATGTATGCACTAATACTGTGTTTTATTCCATTTTATTCTATTTTATTTTACTCCATCTTTTATTCAACTCCACTCTGTTCCACCAACATCGTGAGGTCCATGAGTTTGCGCTGACCATCTTCACACTTCCATCACAAAAACATCATCCCATTGTATTACTACTAGATTAGACCTCAGTTTATTAAAATCTGCCTTTCTAAAGTTTAAAGTCTTTGTAGAACCCAAGTAATCTGTTTTTTGATAATTTATTTTAAATGAGACCATGTTATGATCACAATTACCCAAATGTTCCAGGACTTGAATATTTGTTATTACTTCTACATTGTTTGATATGACCAAATCCAGAACTGCCCCTCTCCTGGTTGGTTCCTTGATAATTTGGGTCATATAATTATCTTTAAGCACCCTCAAAAACCCATTTCCTTTTGTTGTAACGCTAATCTCATTGCCCCAGTCTATGTCTGGATAATTAAAATCCCCCATTATGCAAACATGACCCAGTTTTGATGCCTTCTCCATTTGCAAATGTATTTTAGCTTACTCAATCTCACAGATATACGCTTGCATCGATACGTTGCCCGACATCATCCTGCGCGAGCTGCCCAATCCAATCAGGGAGAAGTATAGGGTGATGAGTGTTGGTTTACCCCAGAAGTATGCCATGTTAATTTTCAAGCACCACGTGTCCTACTTGGTGTACTGCGGGTGGGCCAAAAATGTAAACTATGAAGGAAATCGCGAAAAAAAAGGCGCTTCTTGAAAATGTAAGAGGGACTATTGTGGAGGAATTGCGGCACTATTTTTCAATTACATATCCTGTAATGAAAATCGTGAGAGATGCCATTAATGGCATTTTGCGTCATACAAGACATCGGCCCTCGAAGGACAATCTGGTGGGGATCGAATTTGCGTGACTGTTCAAATGTTGTTTATTTTTTGACTTGTTGCTTGTTTTAACTTGTATTAATAAAGAAATGTTTTTACTTACTAAGACCTGCACAACTCCAGTCCTCGAGGGCTGCAAACAGGCCTGTTTTTTTAAATACGGGCCTGTTTGCAGCCCTCGAGGACTGGAGTTGTGCAGGCCTGACTTGCTGTTCAGCACACCATTTAAATTTTATTAATAAAGAATTTTTTTTACTAACACCATACTGTTGTGCTGTAAATGTTTTGACTTTCTGTACTTTAATAAAGGAGATGTTGCGTGTTTTAAATTTTATTAATAAAGATTTTTTTTTACTAACACCATACTGTTGTGCTGTAAATGTTTTGACTTGCTGTACTTTAACAAAGGAGATGTTGCGTGTTTTAAATTTTATTAATAAAGAATTTTTTTACAAACACAAGACCTGCACAACTCCAATCCACTAGGGCCGCAAACAGGCCTGGTTTTCAGGATTGAAAACCTGGCCTGTTTGCGGTCCTCGAGAACTGGAGTTGTGCTGGCCTAACTTACTGTACTGTACACCATCCTATTGTAAATGTTTTGACTTTCTGTACATAAATGTTTTTACTAGCAGTACACCATACACCTGTAAATGTTTTGAATTTCTGTACACTTTTAATGTTTTTAATTTGTATTTGTAAATAAATGTTTTTGTACTTACTCCACCAAGAAAATGTTCATTTGTTTTAAATTGTTCCATTGTCTCCTTTAATACTGTAACAAAATACAGTGTTTCTAGAACATACTGTACAGTACTGTCCAGGCATACTGTACAAGCATACTGTACAGTACTGTACTGTACTGTATACTGTAGGCATGCTCAGTACATCACAAGATGTATGTTTTATGCATGTTTTATGTGTTTCATAATGGGCAAATAACCTATTATCCATATGTGGATAATAGTTATTTTGCCCATTACTGTATTGTATGTGTTAGGGGGCGGGGGGGATGTGTGTTATATATTGCTATGTTTATTGGGGGCAATTGTCCCCAATAAACATGCTACACTGCCGACACAGTTTATCCGAGTGCGGCTCATTCCGCAAGCCGGGAAATGTCCCGGCTTGCGAGCCGCACTCCCTCAGCGTGCCGCGCATCACCGATGCGCGGTCACGCATCATCGGGTGCCAGCGCCCCATGCACGCGCGTCCAGGGCTCCCCGAGGGAGCCCTGGTGTCCCGCGATCGCGGGACGGCGGCAGGGGGTTCCGGGGGACCTGGCGGACCCAGCAGCGGTAGGGAGAGCGCCCCGATCGGAGGGCGCTCTTCCGCTGCTTCGGCGCGCGCCCGTCACCCTGCGGCGCGCGCCAGGCTACTGCTGCGGCCAAGAACGGGCAAATGCTCGAATAAACTTGGCCGCAGCAGTATTGTGCCTTAACCCCTTCATTGCCTTAGCGGCTATCCGCTAAGGTAATGAATTATTGTTTATTGATAAGTGTGTTTTCACAGTAGTGTAGATGTGTAGGTGGTTTCCAGCACTGACCCGCATTGGTTTCAGCCTCGGGGACCCCCTACTTCAGGAGATACAGGCCCTGTTATGGGGTGCCGGTATCCCCTGCAGATTTTAATTGTCCCGGTCACGTGACGCGGAAGCTTGAAAGTGCAGGGGATACCGTCACCCCATAACGGGGCCTGTATCTCCTGAAGTAGGGGGTCCCCGGACCTGAAACCAATGCGGTTCAGCTCCGGAGACCTCCTGCTCATATACACTATTATTAACATTATTTTATTTTCTTAACGATCGCCTGTAACAGCCTTGCATGGAGATGCCAAATCTCCATGCAAATGTATCATGTGGCTTTTTATTCTATCAGCTATCATACGTAAAGTTTAAGACCGCTAGCAGGGGGAAAAAACCAACACGTACGATGTGGCTGTTTTGAGCACGTACGCTAGAAAATGGGCTCAAGGCCTTAGTGAATCGCGTCTCCGGCTTCACTTTGTATCTGACGTGTTTTTTTTCCAGCCAGACGCAAAAGCACGGAGCTTAGTGCATAGCCCCCACAGTGTCACATTTTGTCTGAAATCCATTTTTACATGGAAACCTTATAAGCAAATGCTCTGCTGTTCACGCAGTTTTTAAGCACAGCATAGGATTAGATGCAAAGCCAGTGAAACCACTCACAGACAGCTGTTTCGACCTTTTTGGTCTCATCAGTATGAGACTGGTTGTACTGGCTCTGCAATTTTCAAGTTTACCATACTTTTTATGTTATGGTGGGTGAAAAAGGCGACAAAAAACTCTACTGTATAGCATATACTGTAGCAAATATGCTGTGTGCTCCTTTGCATCTCATTTCCCAGAATCCCTTGCCACAGTGAAAGCACTGTATGCCGGGTAATAATGGTGAAAGGCAGGGTTGCAGACCTGTCTAAGACATGAATGTGCTCACAAGTGATCTTTTTATTTGCTACATGCTATAAGGTGGAGAGTTTGTTTTACCCACCATAACTTAACTAAGGGGTCCATGTCAAAATGGATTTGAAGCAAAAGGTGGCACTGTGTACTCTTTTGCATGTCATTTCCCAGAATCAACTGCTGCAGTTAAAGCACTGTATGCTGGACGATAATGGTGAAAGGCAGAATTGCAGACATGTCTAAGACATGCAAATTAGCATGCAGTAATATTTTCTTTATATATATATATATAAGTGCTACTTAGAAAATTCCCAGTAGGTACATATATAGAGGTGCAAAAAATACTAAAAGTCTACCATTAAGTGTTAAAAAATGGAAAAGTGCAAAATACAAAAACTGTAAACATGTGACACAAAATAAATGGCGTAGAAAAAAATAGTATGGTGACTGTGATGATTATAGAAAGTGCAAAAACAAGTGATTCCAAACAATGAGGCAAAAGTCCTTAGTGGGTCCCCATAGGGTTAAATGTCCAATAATTGAAACAATTGGTGACAGGTAATGATAGCAGTGGTAGTTATGAGATTCAGGAGAAGGATGAACCACGTCCAAAGTGTATCTAAAATTAAAACAGGAAACAAAAAGCGTGTTCCACATAGCTTAAATCTGAGTATAAAATGTATTTGTACAAAAAAACAAAAAAGCCTTGAGATAGACACACTCACAAGGATAAAGTTGATAAGCGCATGTAGAAACAATATCTCATGGTGGAGTGAGGATACAGTAGATGCATCCAAGAGAAGCGAGTGCCAGGGGCAGATGGTGTTTCTTCCCATGAGGTGAACACAGGCTGAAACTTCCACTAAATTCACACAAACGTTAGTATGATGACGTCTATCTCCAATCTGATTGGTTGAGGTAACATGTGATTGTAGCCATCTTAGTTTTGCTGACGTCATCTTAATGGGGGGAAGCACAGCCTTCCTGATTGACTGGCTTCCCAAATTAAAAAAGAGGTTTTGTCCATGGTACATCGTCCAATAGGATTGGAGATGTGTCGCTAGACAGTAAATGTGACATCACAGGCCATATAAAAGGCCTTTCCCGTCTCATTTTCCCTCAAGAAGACGTCAGAGCAACATCTCCTCCCCTATTGAATTACAATGACTGTACAGATGAAGATGAAGATAAAGATAAAGATAAAGAAGAATAAGACCCCAAATTGGATTACAATTAACCGATGAAGATAAAGAAGAAAAGAAAGAAGAAAATAACTTACCTGAGGACTGTGGCTGTTGAGGATCATTGCGGTCGAGAGCTTCCTGAGACAACTGGAATCGGAGGGTGAAGACAACTAAAGGTAAGAAAACCCATTGAATGTATGTTATTTTAACTTTTCAGGTTTTTTTAATTGTATTTTTTAATTTGTATTTTTTTTCCATTGCCCATTGATTGCCAATGTATTTATTTATGCCCCTTTAGGGCTGTAGATAAATACAGTGACAAGCAATGCATTTTTTAACAAATGCTTGCTTTTACATGTATTATTTTGTTGTTTACTTTTATTTATTTATGGTATTTTTTTTGTTTTGATTTTTAATTATGGGATTTTTTTGTGTTTTCTATTTTGTATTTCTGTTATTTTTGGGTATTTGCTTTTTAATTGTTGTTTATTTTTTTGCTTTTTAATAATGGTGTTTTTTTGTTGTTTTCTTTTATGTATTTATGCTATTTTGGTGTTTTGATTTTTAATTCCTATTATATGGGCATGCTTTAACACTGTGCCAATCAATGGGTAGCGGGAGTGGAGGGTGGGGCTAGCTGCCCTGGGGAAAGTGGTTTGGCCTCCCGCATTGGATAACCCCTTAATTTCTTTAGCAGTTACTAACCGCTCAGGTTAATTAGGGGTTAGGGGCCATTAGATTGTATTTTTTATTGTATTGTTGCTGCCAACGGAGGACAGGGACAGTGATGAGGATTAGGACACCCTTCATCCTGGCAGGCTGGCAGGGGTAAGTGAAAATTGTATTCACTTTATTATGGCGCTTTTATTTTAAATGGGCAAATGCACTATTATCCATATCTGGATAATAGTAATGTTGCCCATTACTGTACTGTATTTGTTAGGGGGAGTAGTTAGGGTACAGGGGGTGGGTTGTGTATTGGAGGTAGATGGATTGGGTGAAGGGGGTACTTGGCCCAGCGTGGGTGGTTAGGCCTACCGGTCGGTCAACCCCTTCATTACCATAGCGGTTAATACCGCTATGGTAATGAAGGGGTTAACTCCATAGGCCTAACCACCCACCCTGGGCCAAGTACCCCCTTCATTCACTCCGTTTGCCCCCAATAAACCTGCTTTTGTGCCTTAACTTAGCTCGCCACTAAGGTAATGAAGCTGCTTTAATTGTTTTTTTTTTAATACTAGTGTATGAGAGCAGGGGGTTTCCTGACCTGAACCGCTTTGATTTCAGCCTCAGTGACCCCATGATTCCTAAGTTACAGGCTCTAGTATGTTGTATGAGGTTCCGTATCACCGCCATTTTTAAATCCTCCGCGTCATGCATCTAGGGGCTTGAAATAATGGAGGAGATACAGGCACCCCATACCGGAGCCTGTAACTTGGGAAGTAGGGGATCCCCGAGGCTGAAATCAATGCGGTTCAGCTCAGAAGACCCCCTGCTCATGTACACTATTATTAAAATCAATATTTTAACTGTACTATCGCCTGTAAGAGCCGTGCATGGAGACACAGCATTTCTATGTAGCTTTTGCAGGCTGAATTTTTTCTATCAGTTTTCACTCTCTAGTATTTATAGCGCGATAGTACTGATAAAAAAAACTGGTCGTACAATATTTTTTTAACGCAGATTTACAAAAAATGGAGTTCAGTCTTACTGAAAAACATTTTTGCCCACATGTTTTAGTGTGCGATAATTCAATGCCATGTCGGACGACAATGCACTTATTTTATCACAGATTTGGGAATCTGCCCCTTACAGTGCTAGAAAGGATATACTCTTACTGCCTACTGAAATTCACCCTAAAGAATCAGATACAAAGCACCATAATGGCAGAAATTAACTAAATTAAACTGGATCTTACACAAATAGGCAACAAAGCTGCTGAACTTTAGGAAGCTAGAGATTCCCATGTTTATTTACTTGAACAAATGCACTAGAGAATGAACAAATCAAAAAAGCTTTTCTTCTGAATACAGATCAGAATGAAGATGTTGACTTTCGAGGTAGAAGACAAATCATAAGATTGAACGCAGTGTCAGAAGAATTGTTGGATTTTCCATTTACCCACTTACTCACCACTTTTCACTTGATTATTTCCCCTTAATAAACGTATATTATGGACACAAAAAGTAACTCTATGAATGCTAGTGGTTTAAACTCACAATTGGAGAACACTAGCCTTGTCTTATTTTAAAAGATTAATTGCTGATGTGTTTTTTTTCTCAGTAAACCCATTTTCCAAAGCAAAGGGACAATCAAATTGCTAGACAGAGATTATAATCAAACACATTTTTCCTCTTCAAGAACTAAGGAAACTGGTGTTGCAATTCCTTTTCATAGACATACCCCATTTCCATCTGAAGCTCACAAATGTGATATATTATTTATTAAGGGCACTAAAATGGGAATTTAATGCATCATTGTATTCCTCAATGCTCCTAACACCAATCAATTTGAGTTTTTTAAAGATATATTTTTGAAAGAAGGGTATTTGATTCTAGGGGGAGATCTTAACTCTATGCGGAATTATTTCTCTCTTAGATACTTCTAGTTAAAATCTAACACAGTTTAAGAGACTTGCAAATACCCTGAAGAATTTAATAACTAAAATTCCCTTTTATATGAATGGAGAATCACGCTCTTCTTCCAGAGATTATACCTTTTTATATCATGCTCCCAAAGTACATTCTAGATCAGTGATTCCAAACCAGGGTTCCGTGGAACCCTGGGGCTCCTTGAAGAAGTCTCAGGGGTTCCTCCTATGGACCACAGACCCCTCCTCTCCCCCCCCCCCCGGGGGTAGGGTTTTTGGTATGTATTTTGTAAGGTGGATTAAGAGAGAGTGGGGTAATTGACGGAAGGTAGGGGCAAGTGAGAGAAAAGAGAGGGGCAGGAGGGAGTGAGTGAGGAAAAGAGGGAGTAAGAGTGCGACGCAAGGGATAAATACATGCGAGGGGGGAGAGTTAGTGAGATGGATGGGAGAGAAAAACATGGGTAAAGGGTGGGAAATAGAGGTGGCTCGTGAGGTGTGAAATGTTGTTACTGAGCCCTGTCGAACCTAATATGTGTCAGCCAGATAGGGGTTCTCCGAGATTTTTCGAAATACTTCAAGGGTTTCTCCAAACAAAAAAGGTTGGAAATCACTGTTCTAGATGGTAACATATATTTTTAAAAACTGAGACTTTTCTTAATATACCATATGACAATGTTTCTATAACATTTTCCTAAGATGTAATAAACAGTAAAAGTTCCTTAAAATTATTGTCCATTTCTTTATTTGTGATGTGTCTGTACGTGATTAGCTGACATCAATCTAAATAACTAGCTTTCATAAGTTTTCATAATACAGTATGTGTTTCCCAAAGAGCTCTTTGATTATCTTCAGAATACCTGCATCCTGCTGATATCTTTTGGGTGGGATATCTTCCCTTATTCCAGACCATTATAGATATAGTCTAGAAATATTACACTATTTTTTTTTCTATACCCTGTGAATCTTTGCATTGTGGATCTGCTGTGTTTTACCTATTAGATGTTTGTAAATATCTTGTGTTCAACGAGTTACATTTTTTCTAAGGGTTGTGTTAATAATTTTTATTAGTACTGTAGTGTTACAAGTTTTGATTATTTTTTACTTATTTTCACTATTTCTTACTACAGTATGTCTACACTTTAGTTTGGAGTACTTTAACACTTATTCCCATTTAGTTAAAGTGTGTGTTATATAGTTTATACATTTTTACTGTTGAGTGATATTTGCACTTATTTTTCTTGTAACTTATTTGTAGCTTTCATAAGTACTTCATTGACTTTCATAGTTGCTGTACATAGTAACATAGCTACATAGTAGATGAGGTTGAAAAAAGATGTACGTCCATCAAGTTAAACCTATGCTAAATTTAGACAACAGATACTTTATCCTATATCTATACTTACTTATTGATCCAGAGGAAGGAAAACAAAAAACCCCAGTGTTATCTCATCCAATGATATCTCATAAGGGGAAAATAAATTCCTTCCTGACTCCAAGAATTGGCAATCGGATTAATCCATGGATCAACATTCTTCCCATGTATACTTATTTGGTATATCCCTGTATACAGTACCTTTCCTTTCTAAAAGATATCCAATATTTTTTTGAACAAATGTATTGTATCTGCCACCACAGACTCCATGGGTAATGAATTCCACATTTTAACTGCCCTTATTGTACAGAACCCTTTCCTTTGTTGCTGGTAAAATCTCCTTTCTTCCAACCTAAAGGAATGTCCCTAAGTCCTTTGTACTGCCCTGAACAAGTAGCCGTGTGCAATGAAACGCGTAGGATTATACATGTACAGTTGATCCCCCACCGTGGAAGGGTACCTCTAGGCAAATAGATTCATTCCTCGATGTATAGCGGTTCTTGATCACTATCACGAGCGGAGCTGATTCAGCTGATAGCCTTCACTGCCTGGCGGCTTGCCGTAGATCACACAGAGCAACTGTTTGCAATTGTGACTGTGGACTTTTACCTCCTCCACACTGAAGCTGTTTACTTCTCAAGCCAGTCACCAGATGGAAGTTCTATAATGACACTCTGAGAGCAGCTACTTACCTGCAGAGAACACGCTTCAAGGTTCTAACTGACTACCGTCTGAGGGTGCCGTGTGTGAGACAGATCCTGCTGCCTTTGGCATTTGATGCCTGGTAACACGTCATAGAACATGATATGACTGCTGAAAAGCAGGAGTCCCAGTACCGATCCTGACGTACTCCACTCACGACTTTAGCCCAAACTGAAAAAGTTCTATTTATGTCTATCCTTCAACCAGTTTTCATTCCATGTGCATACATTATTACTGCGTCCAATTTGCTTTATTTTGTACACCAACCTCTTGTGTGGAACCGTATCAAAAGCTTTTGTAAAATCTAAGTAGACCACATTAACTGCATTACCCTTGTCAAAATTCCTACTTACCTCCTCAAAGAAACAAATAAGGTTAATTTGGCATGATCTATCCTTCACAGTAAGAAGTATAAGAGAGACTGCCCTTTTGCTGCTCCCAAACTCAAACCGCGGAGCAACTCAGACCTCCTGAACCAGCAGGTGAGCTACAGTACCCAGTGAAACACCCATGTAGTGGCCAGATCTTCCGTGACAGGGGGGGAACAGGTGCTACATTTGGAGGCGCTGCAGAGATGAGCAACAGGGGTGGCAATGTATGGCTGAGAAACTCGCTGAAGGAGAAGTGAATGGGGGTACTCCCCGTATCCAGGCCATAGCATTCCCAGTCGGTTGCTAGCGGGGTACCCCCGGATGGTACCCGCTCATGACACAACCCCACCCGCTGCCGCATGAGAGGTGCCTGAACCGCACTGTATCAAGACCATCGTTTTACCTTGTCCGGGAAATTATGCATATCTGAGAGGTGACAACCACATTGTATCAGGGCCAGGTCCCTTCCACTTTAGAATGTGGAGAGGTGCCTGAACAACACCGTATCATGTCAGGTGCCGCAGATGGTATGCCTATAGGGGATGGACTTGAAATATAGCACCCCACATTGGAGAATCTGTTGGGTGCCTTTAGTGTGCTACGTTCCAGTGTTGACAGGTGCCTGAACACCACCATATCAGCCGAGGGAACGCTGCAGCACATGCCCAGGGTGCTGTGACTTGAAAGATAGAACCCAACGCGATGGGACTGCAGTGTGTGCTGCTACTATGAGCTAGATCCGCAAGTGGGATAGGGTGCTCAACTGGGGACCTGGCGTGAAATATAGTCACCCCATAATGAGACTATCCGCTTGCAGTTGGGGAGAAAGAAAGTGCCTGTGGAGCATGCCAGCCAGTGAGAGGGCTTGAAAAAAACAGCACCCCCAAGATGGAGTTTGTCAAAGGCACTAAAGGAGGAGAGTTCAGGGTCCTTGAGTAGCATCCTGGAGTCTGATCATGGTTCCCGCTGAACAACACATGGTTGCAAGATGCAAGCTCACCATTTCAAAATTGGCGCCAAAATCCAGAGCCGCACCCCTCTATTCCAAGTGGGACTCCTGATTTCACCAGGGGGAGGAGTCAAAGAGCCAAAGGCTCAGTATGGGGTGTAACCAGATGCAAAGCCACCCAAGCCTAGATGAACGTGTTGCTCAGTGGCAGAAAGTTTACCATTGAATTATCTCTGGCTCTACTACTATGGATAAGTTTCCGTTCCAGCGATATGCGCTGTCTGGAGGCATTCTAATGATAAGGGACAGAGAGGAGAAATTCCTGCACTATATGTGCCTGATTTGCGGTTGCCCGGGAGGTGAGATAGGAGACGATGCCCGTTGCCTATGGTGCGATGTGGCCTATTTGCAACAGTGGCTGCCGGCCTGTGACTGGCCAATATCGGCCTTATCCATGGCGGAGGTGCGGAGTCAGGAACAACTGATCCGTAAGCTCCAGTGAGTGGCGGAGACTTCCTCTGCGGACGCTGAGAGGGACTACCTGACAATACTGTCCGATATCTTCAACTCTGGCCACGACGCTTCCCGCATTGCCTTGTGCAGGAAATACTATAACCCCAGCCCGGAGACAGGAGCAGAGTCCATGGGTGCTCACCATTTACAAGAGAGTGTCGATGCCAGCCCGGCAGAGCCTTGAAAACCCAAGGATGACTTACCTGTTTCCACGCCAACCGGCATGAGAGGTTCTGAGACCTTCTTGTTTACCTTGGAGTGGTCATTGCCACGTTTTGACCAGCTGAGAGAGCCCTGCTTTACACTCTCCACCCTACATCCCATCACCAACCTTCCCATATGGGACACAGATGGAGATCCCAGTGTCCAGGCGGATGATCGGCAATGGTGCGTCCATCATCGAGGTACCGGACGGTGCCTCCAACACTCCCAAAATAACGGCCGTCTTCACAAATCCAGTGGCCAATGAGTTCCCAGCTGTAGTCGTCAAGAATGTTGATCCGGCATGATCAGCGAGCCATGAGAATGCTCACCATTTTCTACAGCAGCACCGGGAGATGCAGCAAGCCCGAGCCTGCATGGAAGCATATGTGGCTGCTGCTGAGGATCGTGTGGATGAATATCTACAATGCGAGTGAGCCCGTCAGCATATTTCACCTCCGCAGACTGAGGCAGGGGCGTCCCCGATCACCCGGCTGGTACTATTTTTGTTTCTGCTCCTCCAGCTCCGCCAGCACTGCCGGTGGGGGCTATTCTTGCTGATGACCTTGTTCATTAGGATCTTCTGAGTGACCCTCCTGCTCTGGTGACTGCCAGCCCAATCCCCTACTGCCCATTCTACCATC
This sequence comes from Ascaphus truei, assembly GCA_036426205.1. Classification (NCBI taxonomy): domain Eukaryota; kingdom Metazoa; phylum Chordata; class Amphibia; order Anura; family Ascaphidae; genus Ascaphus; species Ascaphus truei. The sequence goes on along the minus strand of CM071567.1, from coordinate 322,203,770 downwards.
CCGGCCACCTGCCCACAGACCCCTGCTTTAGATAGCATATATCGTCCCCTGTCCCTTCAGCCACGATCACCTACCATTACTGTAGCACTAGAACGTATTGCTAGAAAAATGTATGATATATATGTATCTGATGATGCCAATGATGTGTACAGGTGGTGGGATCCTATGTTCAGGGGTTATGTACCGCATTTAAACAGGACACAATTTGTTCTGGAAAGGGACGGTCAGGTAGGTCATTGGTGGGAGAATGGCAAGTTTAATCCAGAGCAGGAGGCGGAGATAATGAGGAAACTTAACCAATGTATAGATCAGGGACTGCTTGCACAACCAGAGAAGGGATTTCTATGTTTCCTCTTTGGGTCTACTCTGGGTATTGCTGGGCAGGGCGTGTGGGCAGAATCTCATGAAAGGTAGCCATGTAGAGCGAGTTCTAGTACAGCGGTTTGTGCGTTTCTATGGGTATGATTATCCGTATCTCCCGGTAGAGCTCATGAGAGTCGCTGAGGCTCATATGGATGAGTGGGCAAGGGAGGCAGTGATTGAGTATATGCCTCCTAAATATAATACCACAGCTGTATTTGGGGTAGGCCACGCTGAATATCTGGCTAAGGTCTGGCAGGTAGGACGCAATATTCATCTGGACTGGGTAGAGTATGTTAGGGAGTATGGCATTGTGAGTATGGCAAGAAGAAGTGCTACTCCATAACAGTGCTCGATAAGGATGGTAAGCTTGTGCGGACGCCAGACCCTGATTACTACTATTGATACTGCAGGGACGGTACTGCAAATTGTAAAGGGAGATACAACAGGGACAGAAAAGAAGCATACAGCATGGCACCAAATGAAAGGTTATGAGAAATCATGGGAGTGGCGGAGAAAACACAAGACAGGTGCCAAAAAGAGATACTGAGCAGCGTTTCACCACACAATCTATACAAGAGGCTGGCAGGTGTCCCCGGGTAGTCTCAACGGGTGTCCATGGGCTCTTGGCTGGTCCCCACAGGTGTCCGTGGGCCCTCGACTGGTCTCCGTGGGTGTTCGGGGGTCCCCACTGGTCTGCGGTACCAATCGTGTGCCCAAAAAAACATGACAGCCATACTTTTAAATAAATACATATTTTCAGGTGTAAAATAAATGATATTTTTTGTACTATTAGAGTAACAATTTAACGACCCCTTCTGCTATAAATTTAGTGTGAGGTTGTTAATTGTACAGGAATTTTTATATTTTTTAATGAATCAAATACAAATCTGTAAAAAAACTTTATGAATAACAAGTATTAAAAAAAATATTTATTGAGCAGTAAAGATTATACAGAAAATTTGAAATCCTCAAATTGTTCTCCTATCTCAATCCATGTAGTGCTTGGTCAACTCTTTCAATCTTGTGCACATCCCTTATCATGGGATACGCTCTGCAATAATAATAAAAGAAGTGGTTAGATCAGGTATATGGTACAATATTCATGCATCTCACTTGTCATGTGCATAAACAAACTGTACAGAAGAGTACCTTACACATCCATGGTCCAGCCAAAACCACATCTCATTAGACGGAGACTCAGACAGTGGAATATTATGCTTGTGATGCAAACTATTCCTAACCTCTGCTGGTCATTCATCATTTTCAATGTTGATCTCATCCTTTAGCCAAATTGCTTCACTGTGAAAAGGAAAATTTAGGAAGATGAAAACGAGTAGAGGCATACCGTACAGTACACTACATACTAGATGAAAAGTATATGAGAGGAACAACTGTATACGGTAGTATACTTACTCCGTTCTGACCCCTCTGGATTTCTCTACAGTATGAACCTTTCTCTTCCCTTATGCATGATACATAACACATTAGCAGGGGTGCGCAAACTTTTTCCCCTGCACCCCTCTGCCTGCTCTCCTCCCTGCTCGTGCATCCCCCTCCTTACCTTGTGTCCGACCTTATGACGTCACAACGCCATATGACGTCATGTTGCCATGGCAACCACTGTCTCAGAGGAGGATGTGTCGCTGTTGATCTCCTCTTCTCCCTCTACCACTTGCCCTCTTGACCCCATTCCCTCCCATCTCCTAAAACCTCTAGCTCCTACTATAATCCCTACGCTTACACACATTTTTAACTCCTCCCTCTGCTCTGGAACCTTTCCATCCTCCTTCAAACATGCAACAGTCATACCATTACTCAAAAACAGCAAGCTTGACCCTACCTGTCTTTCTAACTATCGACCTGTCTCCCTCCTGCCTTTTGCCTCTAAACTACTTGAACGTCTTGTATTCTCTCGCTTGCTCCATTTTCTCAACACCTATTCTCTCCTAGACCCTCTACAATCTGGCTTCCGCACTGCTCACTCCACGGTCATTACACTCTGCTCATATTACTCGACCTCTCTGCAGCATTTGACACAGTGGACCACCCTCTTCTCCTCCACATTCTCCATACTCTAGGTATTCGGAACAAAGCTCTATCCTGGATCACATCCTACCTCTCCCATCGTACTTTTAGTGTCTCTTCTGCTAACACTCGCCCTCCTCCTCGATTGATCCTCTTGTGGGGGTACCCAGGCTCTGTCCTGGGACCTCTTCTCTTCTCTGTACACACTCTCTCTAGGTGGACCTAATAAACATCTTGGGTTTAATTATCACCTCTATGCCGACGACACACAAAATATACTTTTCAACACCTGACCTTACCACTGCTGTTAAAACCAAGTTCTGAATGTCTCTCTGCAATCATCCTGGATGCCCTCCGACGCCTTAAACTCAACATGGCTAAAACAGAGCTCCTCATAATTCCTCCCAAACTGGCCCTACTACCTCCTTCCACATTACATGTTGGAACTACAATCATTCACCCAGTAGCCCAAGCACGCTGCCTAGGGGTCACGTTCGACTCCTCTCTCACATTCGCCCCTCACATTCAAAACATTTCTAAAACTTGTCGCTTTTTCTCCGCAAATAAACTAAGATACGCCCTTTCCTCTGTTGTTCGATTTCTAAACTGACTCAGGCCCTCATTCTCTCCCGTCTTGATTACTGTAACCTCCTGTGTCCGGCCTTCTGCCTCTCACCTGTCTCCCCTACAATCTATCTAAAAGCTGCTGCCAGAATCACTATATCTTTCCTAGATCTGTCTCAGCATCTCCCCTCATGAAATCCCTCTCCTGGCTTCCAACAATCCCGCATCTCACACTCCATTCTTCTCCTCACTTTTAAAGCTTTACATTCTTCTGCCCCTCCTACATATTATCCCTAATTCTCGGTATGCACCATCCAGACTCTTGCGTTCTTCCAAGGATGTTTCTTTCTACCCCCTTTGTATCTAAAGCCCTCTCCCGCCTTAAACCTTTTTCACTGACTGCCCCAGACCTCTGGAATGCCCTTCCCCTCAGTACCCGACTAGCACCCTCTCTATCCACCTTTAAGACCCACCTTAAGACACACTTGCTTAAAGAAGCATATGAATAGCACTGTGGATATTCTAAACGCGATACATAATGCTTGGCCCCCTGCAGACGCACTTACCAGAACTCCCTCCTACTGTCTCTGTACGTTCTCCCTACCTACCAATTAGACTGTAAGCTCCTCGGGGCAGGGACTCCTCTTCCGAAATGTTACTTTTATGTCTAAAGCACTTATTCCCATGATCTGTTATTTATATTATCTGTTATTTATTTGATTACCACGTGTATTACTGCTGTGAAGCGCTATGTACATTAATGGCGCTATATAAATAAAGACATACAATACAATACAATACAATCATGTGTCCCCCGTGGCATCATTTGACACTGCGTTGCCATGGCGGCGCATCACCAGAAGCCTTCGGAGACAAGGTAAGGGAATTTACAGAGGCCTTGCGCGTGTTTCCCGGCATTTCATTTAAATGCTTTTGGGAAAAATGTGGGCCCCGCGCCCCCCTTAAAATCTCGCCCACCTCAGTTTGCACACCCTTGCATTATAGTTTCACCTCTATGTCCCCATGTGGCAACCACCATTGATTCTTTGGGCTCTAAATCCCTTCTTGTAAAGTATGTGTGCATTATTTTGATACTAGGTTCTATGTTAATTGATTTGGTCATACTGTAGTTACTATGCCGAATGTACAATTTAATGTTTAATGTACCTTCGTAATGCAGGTTTAATACCACTGAATTAAAGCTACAGGTATAGTCTTACTTATGGCAATACAAAAAGGATTATAAATGGCACACCACTGTTTAAAGAAATTTAACAAGGTATTTGCTTTTGGTGCTCACCTTCCGTTGATCCTGGCATCCCAAAGCTGCATCCTATATACAGCTCAAACCCGTTAAAGCGCGATCCGCTATAACGCGGTTTTAGCATGGACCCCTCCCGTTGATTCTGGCATACCAAAGCTGGATCCTATATACAGCTAAACCCCGTTATAGCTCGATCCGCTATAACGCGGTTTTAGCATGGACCCCGAATTTAAAAAAAAGAAATAAAAATATTTTTTTTTGCGCACTGCACGCACTGCACGCACTGCACGCACAGCACGCACAGCACGCCATTCTCACACCACACCTCCCACTCCCCCTCCCTACCTTTGGTGTCGGTGGCTGCTGAGATCGGAGCGGAGCTGGCATCAGGAGGAGGGGGGGTGGTGTGGATGCCGGTAGGGGGGGTGAGGAGCAGGCTGGGACTCGGAGGGCCGCGTGGGCTAGGCCCAAAACTGATTATGCCATGGAGGGCGGGTGCGGAAGGCCGGTAGGTGTGGGGGCCGCGGGGGGGGAAGTGGATGCCGGTGGAGGAGGATGGATGCCGGTGGTGGGGGTGGGAGGTAAGGAGCAGGCTGCGGCTGGACTCGGAGGGCCGCTGCTGGGGGATGTGTAGAGCTTCCGGCCAACTCTTCCTTCCCTCCCTCCTTCCTCCCTCCCTCCCGATCAAGTGCGTGGCGGCCATTTTTTTTAAAATTAGCACGACCCCGGTTCTAGCGCGGTCGGATCGGGTGGCCCCCGAGGACCGCGCTATAAGGGGGTTGAGCTGTACTAGCAAGGTAGGAGAAAAAAGAAAGAGCACACAAAATATGGTGGTATCAAAAGATTACCAAATGTATTAATGCATCAGAGCGTAATGTAGTAACGTTTCAGGACAGAAGTCCCTTCCTCAGACCAAACACCCTCCTTTTGTTTGGTCTGAGGAAGGGACTTCTGTCCTGAAACGTTACTACATTACGCTCTGATGCATTAATACATTTGGTAATCTTTTGATACCACCATATTTTGTGTGCTCCTTCTTTTTTCCCCTACCCTACCTATATAGTCTTACTTATATATAAATCTCGCTAGGGGGCTGTAGAACATAAGAGTTCCATCTAGCCCCAGGTATAATGTACGTAAAGCAAAAAGAAAATGTTCCAGAATACCAGTAAATGCACTTAAATAAGCAGGTTTATTGCTGTTGCCATAGCTTCATGTGAAAAACAAGGAATAGCCAATAGAAAAAATAAAGCCGTTTTTCCAGGTAAATCATCTTATTTACAATAAACATAAAGATAATACAGTAGTTCACAGTAGTCCTTACCCAGGGATAAAGCTCTCGCTTTCCTTGTAATATTGATTCAGAGATGTTGATAGAAGCCCTCCATTGTGTCCTTAATGTTTCAGATCTGCCTGACCCTTCTCCGGATGGATGGCGCTATGGACTGCTTCCATCATAATCTCTGAACCAACAGTACTAGGCTCACCTGTATTATGATAGGATGTATGCTGGCAGCCTAGTGTGAAATTAAACAGAGGGGGCTTTAGAGCCTACTCTAGTGTTAAGAAACATTGACAGACAAACAGGAGACACAGAAATGAGTTCCAAAATGAAATCAGACATCTTCCTTTTTTATGTTACTACATTGAAGAAAAGACTAATACGGCTATCCAGTCTTCATTCTACAGTAGGTATTAATACTGTACAATTAACTTTATTCATAACTCTCTTAAATATCAAATTTAAAGATAAAGAAAAAAAAACTGGTATGACGAGAATCTGAAGAGCTGAAATGGAAGCTGTAGAAACCTTGTATCACACAGTACATCTATATAAAATACAGCTGTGTTGCTGGGGAAGCAGAGATAAACTCAGGATGTACATTAGGCAAAGTAAGCTCTATAGTTATCAGAAAGCAGCAGGAAGCAGAGAGTTCAGTATATACCCTGCTGAGAACTCTGATGTATGATGCTGACTGATTCTGTTGCCTAAGCCTCACAAGGGGGAGAAAGGTGATTTTATAGTTGTACACTAATACAGTGTACAAAAAATAAAAATACCACTTTTGAGCACATGCACGTGTCTCAGACATGTCTGCAACCATGTCACATTAATACAGTAAGACTTAGATTGAATGTATTGCTTATATTTATTAAAATAACTAGACATTATAATAAAACTCAAAAATACTATAACCATTGGAAGTATGGTGTTGAAACCGTAATTAGTTTCATCTCTGTCTGAACCATGAACAAGCTGCATTGTGATCAGCTGACCTGTGCTCAGCATTCTAAATTAAAAAACAAGCACAATGCAGTAAACATCCTTTCTACATTCAAGTACAGAAATGATACATTATGTAGCTTTGGGGAATACTGTAACGTAATTCTAAATAGATTAACGTGATTTCATCTAATACATCACTAATATTTCATATTTTGTATGCATTGGTTTAATTTGTTATAGTATTGTTGTTCCATAGTGTCAACCCTATCATTGTACAGTATCCTTCACTGGGCATAACATTGGCCATAGGACTCCTTACTCTCCCCTTTAAAGTGAGTTAATCTTTTGAACACCACACTGATTGAGGTGGCATATTTCCTCAACGTGTGTAGATTGTGAATGAATCAATTTTTGTTCTTAAAACCTTTTGGAATTATGCTGAATTTCGAAGAGTTTTACACAATAACAGTGTTTATTAAACTGACTTGCTCATTCTATGCGGGTTACATCTATAGTAGCCCAGTTGCAGCTACCATGTAATCTGTATGGCAACCAATGACAGACTTACAACTGCTTATCTGAAAGCTAAGTAATAATATATTTTTCTGATGTACATAGAATGTTCCAGGCACAAAACTCTCTCATTTACAGCTTACCATATAATGTTAGTGCTTGTGGCAGAGGAAGTTGCATTGCCCAAGTTTTCAAGGAGCTGATAATTGCCTTTGAGCAAAGTTTTATCTATTAAAAAGTAATGATGCCACCCCAAGATCAAAGATGGAGATATATCAATTGAAAGACGTTTGTACTTTTGCACAACTACTGTACTTCATTCGTGCTCTCAATTGAACAATATGTAGTAGTCATTTAAATATACTTTGCATATCCTATTAGCATATATCCCAGGAATAATGGAGCTCTGTAGATAGGCATTGTTAGAGGGAACATTTATTTGGCATATCATTAGCACTAGCGTCCGTTATGCACAGCCCATTACGGCTGAAAACAGCACTTAGCACTGCATTAGTGAGCTGTGATACCCGGCAGCACTTAATGATACGTTCACTTAAGCCAATAATGGAGCTACAGTATGTGGATCTATGCCATAGTTTACTAAGCTCATCTCCACATACTATAAACCTTCTATTTATTATTCAATTGGGTTATACTACAGAGAGAATCAAACTTGTTTTTATGTGTTTACTAGAGTTCAGTTTATTAAATTTTAAGTGCAACTGAAGTTAAAGTAGCCAACTAAATGGGACAGGAACTAGAACTAAAGAAAATGGAAGTATCCATACTGTTGCTAAAAAAAGCTGTGTGTGCTGTGCACGCGCATAGTAAGTAAAACTTCTTTGACTTTTGTCACAGAAATTGACTTATAACGCGCGTGCTCGGCACACATGTGTCAGTCAGTATATGTGTCAGTCAGTGAGTATGTATGTGTGTCGGTCAGAGTGTATGTATGTGTGTTTGTTTGTGTGTGTGTGTCGGTCAGTGTGTGTGTATGTCGGTCAGTGTGTGTGTGTGTCGGTCAGTGTGTGCATGTGTGTCGGTCAGTGTGTGCATGTGTGTTGGTCAGTATGTGCATGTGTGTCGGTCAGTGTGTGCATGTGTGTCGGTCAGTGTGTGCATGTGTGTCAGTCAGTGTGTGCATGTGTGTCGGTCAGTGTGTGCATGTGTGTCGGTCAGTGTGTGCATGTGTGTCAGTCAGTGTGTGAGTGAGTGTGTCAGTCAATGTGTGTGTGTGTGTGTGTGTGTGTGTGTGTGTGTGTGTGTCAGTCATGTGTGTTTGTGTGGTGTCAGTGTAATGTCTCTTCTCTCTTTGTCGGTCGTGAGAGTGTATGTGTGCAGTCAGTGTGCGTGTGTATGTCTGTCAGTCAGTGTGCGTGTCTATGTGTGTCAGTCAGTGTGCGTGGTGGTCTGTGTATGTGTGCGTGTATGTTGTGTAGTCATGTGCGTGTTATGTGTGTCAGTCAGTGTGCGTGTGTATGTGTGTCAGTCAGTGCGTGTGTTGTGGTGTCAGTCAGTGTGCGTGTGTGTATGTGTCAGTCAGTGTGCGTGTTATGTGTGTCAGTCAGTGTGCGTGTGTGAATGTTGTCAGTCAGTGTGCTCGTGTGGTATGTGTAGTCGTGCGTCAAGTCAGTGTGCGTGTGTTATTTGTGTCAGTCAGTTGTTGCGTTGTGTACGTGCGAGTCAGTAGTGTGTGTATTCATTGTGTGTGTGTGTGTGTGTGTGTCAATGTGTGTGTGTGTATCAGTCAGTGTGTGTGTGTGTCAGTCAGTGTGTGTGTGTGTGTCAGTCAGTGTGTGTGTGTGTGTGTGTGTGTCAGTCAGTGTGTGTGTGTGTCAGTCAGTGTGTATGTGTGTGTGTGTGTCAGTCAGTGTGTGTATGTGTGTCAGTGTATCTGTGTCTCTCTTTCTGTGTCCTGCCCCCTCCCTCCTGAATCCCCCCACCCCAGGCAGAGCTGCGGACCCGCGGCGGCTCTGTCTGAGTCTCTCCTCCCCCGCACCCCCACCCCCAGGGAGACGCGGCCGCTGCCGGGCCCGGCGTATGTGAGGGGCAGATACCCTGATTGAGAGCCCCCCCCTCGGCAGTGCTGCGTTGGAAGCGGCGCACTCAAACCCCCGCTTCCCGCGTTACCGGAGCAGTGAGAGGCGAGCCCCCCCCCCCCGTGCTGTGCTCGTTCAATCGCGTGGATCGGGGAGGGATGGGGACAGCTGCATCTCCACTCTCGGCGCCGCTTCCGCTTCAGCCTCAGACGCTGCTACGAGGGGTGGGCGACTCTGCGCATGCGCTGCCTCGCATCAACGGATGCAGATAGCTTCCTGGCCTGCGGGACCCGGCGGTCAAATCTGCGCATGAGCCTCAACCTCCCATGTCTGTGTGGACGTGTGGGGGGAATGGCGGCTCTCCTCCTCCGGCCCCGGCGGCGCTCAGTCAGCGGGACACATGGAAGGGGAAGCATAGTTAGGGAGGAGAGAGGCTGAACAGCCGGAGGACTTGCGGGGCCTCCGCCATCTAACTACACCCACACCCGCAGCACCGGAAGCCCTGCGCCAGCCATATTTGTACACCCATGGCAGCGGACGTGTGGGGTTAACGGCGGCCGTTAGGAGCGGCGCCGGCGGCTATTGCCGCCGCCGCCGCATGTCACAGCGGGTGCGTGGGGGGAACGGTGGACGTTAGGAGCGGCGCCGGCGGCTATCGCCGCCGCCGCCGCATGTCACAGCAGGCATGTGGGGGGGAGGGATGGGGGAGCCGTGACGCCACTTCCGTTTCACATTTGTCCCCCATCTCTCCCGTTTTACCCCATCAGAATAGGTGCCACTAAAGAAGTTTCACTTCAAAAAACAGATAAGCGTGGAGGGAACTAAAATACAGAGAAGTGTAAGCGGAGTAAGTGGGAGCGAAAGTGAAGAAAAGGCAGGCCAGAAAGGGATTGCACAGGCGGCAAGTAGAAGTGAGAGTGAAGGGGAAAGAAGAGGAGTAGAAGCAGTTTTAAGTGTGTAAGCTAGAAGGTTATTAAGGGAAGATATGGAACGGCGTTTCAAATTTGTGCAAAGAGAGAGAAAACATGGTGAGGAAACAGCGGTCTATAGGGATATAAGGGAAAATAAAATGAGGTTGGCTACATTAGAAGCGCAGTATGAATACTATAGAAAGGAAATTGATAGACTAAGTAAACTGCCTCCGATATTGTCTCGGGAAAAGTGGATAATAGAAATGGATTTGGTTATGAAGCAGATAGAGGTAATTCAAACAGAATTGGGCCTTGGGTCAAAAAAATAGAGTAAAGTTTTTCTTTCGGGATGTAAGAGAAAGTGAAAGTGTTTAGGCGATGTTCCGTAAAAATTGTGGGGTTTTTTTTGGGAAGTAATTCATGCTTAGGTATTGTGGTGTTTTGTGGTCTTTTTGGCAATGTAAGGAATGTATAGTGATGCTTTCTGTTTATTACTGGTTGTAATTAATGTGAACCGTTAATAAAACTTAAAATAAAAAAAAAGCTGTCTGTGAGTGGTTTTCTGGGTATGCACCGTAACCCTGGCTGTGCTCAAAGCTGTGACCATGCAGCAATCTTAAGCCTATAGGGAACCATGTTAAAATGGTTTTTGAAGCAAAAAGTGGCACTGTGTGCTCATTTGCATGTCATTTCCCAGAATCCCTTGCTGCAGTGGAAGTGCTGTGTGCTGGGTGATAATGGGGAAAGGCGGGGTTGCAGACCTGCCTAAGACATGCAGATGAGCATACAGTTGTATTTACAT
>CM071567.1:322155541-322187249 GCA_036426205.1 Ascaphus truei | reverse complement strand
CGTGTGCCCATATACACACGCGCGCATTTCCGTGTGCCCATATACACGAGCGCATTTCCGTGTGCCCATATACACGAGCGCATTTCCGTGAGCCCATATACACATGCGCGTCTCTGTGTGCCCCTATACACGCGCACATCTACGCGTGCCCCTATACACGCGCACATCTACTCGCACGCATCCACATGCGCCAATACCCACGCGCCTCCATGTGCGCCCATACACACGCGCCTTTACGTGCGCCAATACCCACACAGTCACCCATATTCACACGCGCGTGCCTCTGCGTGTGCCCATATACACACGCGTGTGCCCATATACACACGCGCGCCCTGCATGTGCCCATATACATACGCGCGTGCTTCTGCGTGTGCCCATATACACACGCGCGCCCTGCATGTGCCCATATACATACGCGCGCGCCCTGCGTGCGCCCGTATACACGCGCGCATTTCCGTGTGCCCATATACACACACGCGCGCATTTCCGTATGCCCGTATACACACGCGCGCATTTCCGTGTGCCCATATACACGAGCGCATTTCCGTGAGCCCATATACACATGCGCCCCTATAACCTCGCACGCATCCACGTGCGCCAATACCCACGCGCCTCCTTGTGCGCCCATACACACGCGCCTTTACGTGCGCCAATACCCACTCGCGCATCTACGTGCGCCAATACCCACTCGCGCATCTACGTGCGCCCATACACCCGCGCGCATCCACGTGCACCCATCCGCACTCGCACCCCTTCCGCATGAATTAATTGGGGAATTCCGATAAAAGTAACCAAGCATAAATGCTAAACATTGTGATTCCTATTAACAAGTATTTATCCTCTAATAATTACTACAGTATATTTATATAGTTTATAATGACACTAGATAAAGCTCTATTGACATCTATGTGTGCCCATACACACGCGCGCATATACGTGTGCCCATACACACGCGCGCATCCACGTGTGCCCATACACCCGCGGGCATCAACGTGTGCCCATACACCCGCGGGCATCCACGTGTGCCTTTTTTTTTTTTTTTTTTTTTTTTTAATTTATAGCTTATAGTATACATGCCTACCTACCCATACGTATGCACCGATTTACATGCACCCATGTACACATATAACGTGCCCTTATACACATATATATATATACCTGCACACACAACTGCACATAATCGTCCCGAGCGCATCAGCGTGTGTCCCCGCGCCGAAACTTTAACTGCGGGGGCAGACCGTGAAGCGCCAACCTTGGCCGCCCACCCCTACGCGCTTACCCCCGGCCTAGGGCCGCAACCACTAAGAGCTGCTGCACTAGCCTATACATGCGTATATCTCCACCTACGTATACATGCATACCCATATACACATGTACATACACACCCACATACCTGCACATAACACCCATAAATACCTGTACGTACATCCACATATATACCCACGCACATATACATATATATACCCATACCACACAATATATATATATATATATATATATATATACATACATATATACACACATATACATATACATCTATATATATACCCATACCATACATATACATATATATATATATATATATACACACCCATATACATATATATACCCATACCACATATATATACCCATACCACACATATATACATATATATACCCATACCACACATATATATATATATATATATATACCCATACCACACATATATATATATGCCCATACCACACATATATACATATATATACCCATACCACACATATATACATATATATACCCATACCACACATATATACATATATATACCCATACCACACATATATATATATATATACCCATACCACACATATATATATATATACTCATACCACACATATATACATATATGCCCATACCACACATATATACATATATACATATATGCCCATACCACACATATATACATATATGCCCATACCACACATATATACATATATGCCCATACCACACATATATACATATATGCCCATACCACACATATATACCACCACGTTATTTATTTATTATAGCTTTATCCCGGCGACCGGGGGGGGGGGGAGGGGCCTCTGCCCGCGCCACGTGGGACTGCGCCCCAGCCCCCGAACGGGCCCCGAGCAGCCGCCCACATGGGACACACGCGGCCGCATGCCTCGGCCGGACCCCCCTCTCCACGCAACCAGCATCCCTCTGCTCCTCCCCGCTGGGGTGCCCCTACCCATGGCAGCCGCCGCGGGGCTATGCAGATGGAGGCACTCGCCCGCACAACGCCGCGGGAGCAGGTAGCCCCCCCCCCCCAGGAGAAGAAGCGGGGGGAAAAACCCGTCCGGCCCCCTCTGCCCGCCAGACCCCCTCTGTCCCCCGAGACCAACCCCTCCCCGCCTGCAGCCGCCGTGGCACATGCTTAAATGCGACCCCCCCAGCTCCATGCTGCGCGCCGCAGATGGAGGATGGGGACGGGCCGCTACACTACGGGGTCCCTCTCCTCCCTGCATCCCGCCTCCCCCCTCACCGCCGATTCAAAAATCGCGGCTATACAGGAGGGGGGAGTGCCCAGGATTGACCCCCCTTTCGGGGCCTTACCTTAATTTAACCTGCAGGGAGGAGAGGGACGTCCAAATCGTCTGGCGGGCAGCCAAAGAGGATGTGCTGCCCGCCAGCCTGGCCTTAAGTAGGCCTTCCGTGAACTCCTCCCCTGTGCTGGGGAGGGAGGTGTGGGGGCGGGCCAGCGAGGGGAAGGCCGGACCCCCCCCGGTCATGAAGCCCCCCCGCCTATGGCTAGGGGGTGCCGCTTTCCTGTGTGGTGAGGTTTTGTTGGGGGTAGAAGAGGCAATAAGGTCCCGCACTAGGCAGGAGGTATATTGCAAAACAGGAACGGGTTTATTACTACACTCTGCAGTAACAGTTACTCAGCAGTCTTCTGCCAGATACAGTCTGTCAGTATCCACTGGATGATGATCCCAGGACCGCCACTACAGGCCAAGGGCACACGCAGATGTCCTAGCTCTTCTCCACCTCCCTAGCAGAGGCAGATGTGTGGTCAACACTCACTCTCCCCTGGAGGGAAGAGCACATGGGAAGGCCCCAATCTCAGTCTCCTAGTTGTGGGACCTGAAGATGGGCGGTGTCTGCTCTTAAGTACAGCCAGGAGAGGCACCCGGTCTGTCCCAGGATTAAGCAATCACAAACCTGCTGTGCCCGCCTCCTCTCTGACATTCAGGGGCAGTACCAGTGAAGGGGGAAACCCCATGATGACTTCTGGCAGGCCTGCTATACTAGAGCTTACTGCCAAGAGAAGGGCAGATTAGTTGTCAGGGGTGACCCTGCTACACATAGGATTGAAGCAGGGGGTCTCCAGAGTGGAACCGCATAAATTTCAGGTCCAGTGATCCCCTGTTCCTGAAGTACAGGCCCCAGTATGTGGTGCCGATATCTCCTGTATGTTTATATGTCTCGGTCACCATTTAAACTTGCTGGTGATACCGGTACCAGCCTGTAGATTGGGAAGCAGGGTGTTCCCGGACCTGAAATGAATGCATTTCAGCTCTGGAGACCCCTTGCTTCAATCCTATGTAATAAAAATAAAATTGAAACAGTGCAATCTCGTGTAAGAGCTGTGCTGAGAGAGGGACCGCTTCCTTCTGCTCTCCCTATGAAGCTCTTCCAGACTGGTGATAGCCCGGAGGATTAACGCAGCAGGAGTCCCATATAGAATCAGGGACCCCCTGTAACGTACGTGCTTGCCACAAACTGGTACCGGACCGCGGGGCTGAGGTGGGGATATATAAACACGACCTTAGGCCACGGAGTTAGGTTCGGAGTGCCATAATCAGACATAGCCAAGTCAGGATTGGAGAAGATAGGGTTAACGTTATCCAGGCAGGGGTCAAGGCAGGCGGCACAGGAGTGGTGGCCGAGGAAACAAGTGGAGGTCATCAACAGGAAATCTTGGGTGAAGGTACTTCAGCACAGGAGGCTATAACCTTGAGAGAAGCCACTGCAGCGGAGATGCTTCAGCGAAGGTGCTGCAGTGCGTCAGGAAAAGGCCAGGAGTGAGCTCCACTTGGAGGAAGCAGGATCCAGAGGTGCAGACACGCCACAGGAAATGCTAGGGAAACCAGCGTATACGCATCCGCGCGGCGAAGGCGAAGTCTGCCAGGAACAAGGAAGCAGCGCCGAGGCTACTATGCACAAAGCCCTAGGCAACAGGGGACAGAGCGCAGGATACAAGGCACAAGGAGCCCAGCAGGCCAAACAGGAAGTCTGTGACAAGCACAGTTACTTGCAACTAGGATTGCAAAGTCTATGCAACTTCCTGAGGGCGGGGCAGGCACTAAATAGCACAGGAGGCCAATCAGGCCAGAGCTGCACAGAAGGCAGGTGATTGCAGAAGCAGGGAATAGATTGTCTGGAACCTGCAAAGCTCCGGATGGAAGGGCTCCAGCCAAAGCCAGGAGTGGATCCCTGACACCCCCGCCTTGTTAATCCTGATGGGAAATTTCCCCCAGCTCTGCACTGGGCTGTGATCAGACTGCACTGGTGCCACAGTTCACCTGCTCCAAGTGAAGGGCAGGGTGGAGATAAAGCATGCTACATCTGTAAATATACACACGCATACTGTATAAATATACACATATACACATGGATGGAGGCGAAAAAAAATAATATATATAATTTCACCTCCATCCATGTGTATATATGTATACATGTATATTTCCTCTCACTCTCTCTCGCGCGATATTATTGGGATATATAGGAAATATAGGGATATATTGGGATATATAGTTATGCGAACCTCTTCATGGGGTTGTGGGAGAACCTCCATGTTTGGGGGAATGCACGACTGGTGGCTGGTCTGGTATTCTATGGTCGTTTCATAGATGATATCATTATTATTTGGGATGGTGATAGGGGCCAACTGAGAGATATACTGGAATCATTTAATGATAACAACATGGGGCTTAAATTTACCCATACCATACATCCAGATACGGTGGTATTTCTAGATCTTGAGCTGTTCATTGATAGGTCAGAGATGAGGATACATAGTAAAACACACTTCAAAACTGTCTCCACCAATGGGTACCTGCAATACGGTAGCAACCACTACAAAAAGTGGTTGAACAACATCCCCAGAAGCCAATTCTTTAGGATCCGTCGTAATTGTTCCCTCAACTCAGACTTCTGCGATCAGGGAGAGACTCTTATTAACAAGTTTCTCCAGAAGGGGTACGATGGAGCGGTGGTGCGGAGGGCGTTCGATGACGCCCAAAGTATTGATAGGAGTGCCTTACTCAAGAGGTCCAGGACCAGACCTGACCATGCTGGCCTTGATCCAGAGGTGGACAGATCTAGCGGGAATCCTTTGCATTCTTTTCCAAAGTTCATTACTAAGTACAATAGATTGGCCTATCAGGTCAAACATATTATTAATAGGCACTGGAACATTATTCAAAATGATCCCATTTTAGGTCCCAGGGTGCCATCACGAGCTCCTATTGTTTTCAAAAAAGCAAGATGCCTAAAGACCATGATTGCCCCAAGTAGACTTAAACCAACTATTAAACCACAACCCCTGACATCCAAAAAGGGTAATTTTTCCTGTGGTAGAACTAGGTGCATCACTTGTGGGCATTTAAGTAAAATTAACTCCTTTAAATCCTTTTCTAACGGCTCTGAACATGAAATCAAACATCATATTACCTGTTTGAGTACATACATTATATATCTCATTTCCTGTCGTTGTGGCCTACAGTATGTGGGCCGCACGTCTAGGACGATTAGTACTAGATTTCTTGAGCATCGTAGAAATGTCAAACATGGCCTTCAGTCGCATTGTCTATCACGACACTTTGACACCATGCATAATAAGGATCCCTGCTCTCTGTCCATCTTTGGTATCGAGGCCATCTCACCTTCCCTATCGGAGGGTGATAGGTTCAAAAAATTGTGTGTCAGGGAGACCTACTGGATATATGTTCTTGGTACATTGGTTCCGGGGGGTCTCAATGACACAATAGATATCAGTACAGTAGTTTAGTTACATCCATTTGTCCACTGTGAGGTTTGGCGCTTAGCTGGGAGGTCTGGGTTGAACGATTTATTTTGTTCCCTCCTTGTGGGTGCCATTACACCACAGTGGCTCAGTATTTCTACATTTATATTTGTATACCAAATCATTTTCACATTTACATTATTCATATGGGTACCATTGACTTTGCTTGCGTGACCACCATTGGTCTAGTATCCTTCATTATTTAGACATTATCTCATTATATATTTTTTTTCTCCAATTAAACTTTTATTTTTATGTTTCTTTTCATTTTCATTTTTAGTTCTATTTTTATTTTAATTTTATTCTTAATTACATTTACATTTATTATTTTTTTCCATTCTATGTTCAGCATTTATATATATATTTTTCCTATTTTGGTCCACACATTTAAAAAAAAAAAAAAAAAAAAAAATTTTTTTTGTTTTTTTAATTTAATTTTTATGTACTTTTTTTTTTTTTTTCCCTTTACCTACATTATATATATATGTCTCATTACCCCCTTTTTTTTTTTAGTTGTTCTGTTAGCTTTTTGGTCTCATGTCTCCTTACCCGGGTCCCTCTGGGTCTCTTTAGCACCTATGTTGTCTCCTCCTATATTTAGTGGTTATATAGCTATCTCTCTATACTTAGGGTATTGTTTACCACATATTGACATCTGTTTACTGTATTATACGTATTATATATATATATATATGTTACTATGCAAGTCAACTACCAATGACATTTTACTTAACTCTTCAGGTTAACCTTTTTTGGCTGACTTGTATGTTTAATTTCTGGTCTATAATTGTGATATATATTTTATGCATTGGTTGAAGCGTCTAATACTATATGCTACAACATACTTGGTCTTTAGGATTAAAATTGTGAATCCTTATCTATGTGTGCTCTGGCATATATAGGGGTTAATCCAACCCTAATACTCATCATGTGTATCTCATTACTAATCCTCTGCCTCCTATGATCTTTTTGGTCATGTGTACTATATAACTGTATGTAATGCCTATGCTACCAACTCCTGATGAAGTCTCGCTTGAGACGAAACGCGTAGAGATTGCTGTGGAGCCTACTGTCCAGGTTATATATTTTATTTGCACTCATCTACATTATTGCACTCCTGCTGCTTTGCTAGCATTTTGCTACCAGCCATTCAGACATTCAAGTTCCTGTTTACACTGTGAACTCTCCCCGGCTGAAACCTCGCTGACATCATCGAGTTCACGCGAGACTCTATTCAGTGTATGCTCTGTGTAGCACCGGAGAGAGGGGAAGGCGGCGTCCCTCGTGGCTTTCGGTCCCTGCCAGGACCTAGAGGGGCTATTGTGGCAAGATACACCGCGGACATCACACCGAAGTTCTCCTCCTTGGGTTCCTGCGTCTGAACGGGCTGAGTTGTACTCAAAAACGCATTTTTTTCAGCTTTGTTTGTGAGTGTGCATTTTTATCCCTTACTCCATAAATTTATTGTTATACAATTTTACGCTATGAGTGCGCCTGTTTTTTCTGTGTTTTTGTATATATATATATATATATATATATATATATATATATATATCCACTCACTTAGTGTGTTTGTTTGTGTGTCTTACACAGGGAGTGAGGGTGATATTATTACAGTATCCACAAGGAATGAGGGTGATATTATGGATATACATTATCCACAAGGAGTGAGGGGCATAATATGGATATACAGTATCCACAAGGAGTGAGGGGGATATTATGGATGTACAGTATCCACATGGAGTGAGGGGGATATTATGGATGTACAGTATCCACATGGAGTGAGGGGGATATTATGGATGTACAGTAGATGTACAGTAGTGCATCCATAGTTGATGTTTGAACTAGACTTCCAGTACAACCCCTTTATTTTCAGTTGCTCATACAGTAACTCTCTCAAATTCACCAATCCATCTTTTTGGATTTCAGGTCACATTTGTGAATTTTTGTGGAAAATTTTAGCACAATTGGTTGTATCTTTTTGATACAATTTTACAACATGTCATTGCTTTAATTACACCTTTTCTATAGATTTACTTCAGCAAAACAGAATTCAGCATTCTCGTTGTTGCACATACAGTAAAAACAAAACGTTTATTTTGAAAATAATTACTACCATACAAAATTAGTAAGAATGGCAATGATGATGGTTCAAATAGATTAAGATATTCTTAAGAATCGTTGCACATAGTAGATTTCTTTCTGCTGTATTCTCTCCAGATATTAACAAGTCTTTCTCCTCTTCATGGTATTATCATTCACCGGCCTGATCTCCCCAAGCCTTCCCTCCTAGCTTCACTGCCTCACTGCTGACTTTTTATCCAAAAAGACCCACCCAGTTAGCCATCTTAACCTTTAAATATATATATATTTTATATATATATTAACCTATATATATCCTAACATGGTTTTAATGTACAGTACTGATGTCATGTGAACTTCTTTTGAACATATAAGGAGCATAAAGCTTCCTGGAGTGAAATGGTTATTTCAGCATATCCTGATTGGTTAAATGAAACTTGTCTATCACAGCAGTTATCCCAGTTAGGATCTGCAGTTGTTAAGCACTTGAGACCATAGAATGAACTCTAAAACTAGTAGCCAACAAAAGAAATAACAAAATAAATAATTAATTAAATAAAAACAAAAAATAAATTGGCTGTCACTGTATTGATCTGTACCCTATACTATTGATCTGTACCCTATAATAGGATTTAGCCAGAAATAAATGAATATCCTTTTAAGACACTAATTAAGTGTTGATCCTATCAGCACACATGTTAGGGTATATAATCTAGCCACAGTATCATCACCAACACTCCTGAAGAAATCCTAAGGGAAGAAACGCGTAGAGTGAAGGTGATTCACAGCCAGCCCGCCAAACCGGAACTCCCGAAGTCTCACTGACGTCACATCCGCCCTGCTGGAACGCAGGAGTGAGACGCACGCCGAGAAGAGGGAAGGAAAAACTGCACTAAGACACCGGAGGCGAGATGCATTGCGTATCTAAATGCTTTTAAATAGCATACATCATGTGAGTGTATTGTTATATTTTTAACCACTTAAATACAGTTTTTAAACAGATCGCGCTATGTTGGCTTTTCTGTGTTTAACTATTTAAGGAATACATTCCCACACCGAGGTTCCAGACAGTTTATCATCACTGCAGACATATACCCAAAGATACCTTTATGTACACAGCATCATACTCACACTTGTGAGTATAAATAACAGCAGACTTAAAGAAGAATACGCATTTATTTGTCACAATACTGCACCATCAGTTTTATTTTTTATATCTCCACATGTTTGCGCTTCCCTTTGATCACCACGTCACAATATTGGTACTGCAGGTCCGCAGGGACCTCTGGACACCCGCGGGAACCACCTGAGGGCCCCTAGACACCCGCAGGGACCACCCGGGGGCCCCCAGACACCCACAGGGACAACTCGAGGGCCTGTGGACTCTTCCAGAACCACCCGAGGGCCCCAGACACCAACAGAGACCACCCAAAGGCCCCCAGACACCCATGGGGACCACCCAGAGATCCCCATTGGCCTTTTCTATTAATGCTGTACAAAAAAATAATAATGCTTTTATGCATGTCTCCATCTCTTTTGCACCAGCCTTTAGCTGGTGAAAAGAAATGATGAGCTTTATAGTACAAATCAGTTATCACTGTTTTGTGAATAGTGCTTACTGGCTCTGTACATTGCATAATCTCTCAAAACGAACGGATTCTTGAGGAACAGTGAAACGTATTGAGTCTGGGGATCGAGAGTGAGGCTCAATCCTGTGCTCTCTGCCATCAGAGATAACAGGAATTACTGGCAATGCTACAGTATTTGTTTTAAAGACTGTTCACATTGTGAGTGCACATTCTGGGGATTTTATATTTGATAAATAAATATATGTTTATACCGTCTGCACTATCGTGTCTAATCTCTAGTTTAAAATAAGTTAAACAACACACAGAACCCCAGCAAGCTATTTTTTGGGAACCACTGAGCCCCCACAAAATATTCATGTATATAAGTGTCAAAAAGGAGAGCGACCGAGCGTGGCAAATGCATATAACAAGCGAAAGAGAAGCCCAATGCTACATCCAATTAGACAAAAATACACAGTAAAATACTTATATATTCTCTTGAATAAGGGTCATTTAGTTTTAACCCACAGGCATTGTAAGCCTGTGAGCCACGACAAGGCAGATCCAGTTCTCAGGTCCTAACACTACCTGATAAAATACTAATATACCTCTTTTAGGATTAAAATTCTCATTTACCTCTATTAGGAGGGAGAAAGACCAACATTGGATCTTTATCCAGTCAAATGAAAAGGAACTGCTGACTTGTGAAGGGGGAGGGGCGGGCTTAAAACCTGGGAAGGAGGGGCCACTAACCTCCAACAGCTTAGACAGCTGAAAATAAGTTAAACAACACACAGAACCCCAGCAAGCTCTTTTTGGGAACCTCTGAGCCCCCACAATATATATATATATATATATATGTGTATATGTGTCAAAAAGGAGAGCTATTGAGCGTGGCAAATGCATACAACAAGCGACAGAGAAGCCCAATGCTACATCCAATATGACAAAAATACACAGAAAAATACTTATATATTCTCTTGAAAAAGGGTCATTTAGTTTAACCCTTTGGCCAAAGCATTGTAAGTCTGTGAGCTACGACAAGGCAGACCCAGTTCACAGGTTCTAACACAGGTTCTAACACTAACAGATAATATACTAAACTAGTCTAAATTAGACTGGATTCTATCCTCTAGTCCCAACAAAATCCAATCCTCTAGAATCCTACCTGACATTGTCAGTGACCATTTTGTATTGTCAGTGACCATGCAAACGTCTACTGTGTAAGGAAAATCAGACCACCCCAATCACGTCCTAAAGTTCTCACTACATTCAGAAACTTTAACCCCAAACAATTTCTGGCTGATCTTACCAACTGCCCTTGGTACAGAATCAATGTAATACCCAACCCTGAGTCTGCACTCAATTATTTCTGATCAAAGTTCTTAAACCTCTGTGATACCCATGTTCCAGTACGCAGAATAAGGGTATGGGGGCTCACCTTTAATGGGTTACAACTGACCTTATAGCCCTCTACCATTTTAGGGATGCCTTGTGAAAAAGCTGCAAAGTAACTGACAGTACTGTACCACAGATCTTAACAACTACAGATGTCTATGGAATACATGCACAAGGCAAGCAAGCCACGCAAAATCTCAATATTACACTGACAATTTTACCAGAATAAAAATCAAATCCAGCTAACTTTTGAAAGTTCATCAACAATATATTCCAGCCTTCTAGCCATCAACAAACATCTAATATCATTAAGGGTGACATTTTGCTGACATATCCTACTGACATTGCAAACGCATTCAATGAATACTTTGTGGGATGTGTTACTACACTCTTAGCAAAACGGAACGCGAACTACAAACATGAAGCTCAATCTGAGAGAACCCCTATAGTCCCACTTCTCCCACCACTTCCCACAATTTTCAATTTGTCAGGTACCTGGAGAGGAGATTACACAAGTGACCTCAAATTAAAACTAAGCAGCCAATATGGACATGACATGCTGCAATCAACTACCATCAACTACCATCCAACACCAGTTCCTACAACTTGGTGCACTAGCCACTGCATGCTGCTTGCTTTCCTAATCAACTCTATTTTGTCTGCAAACCATATCCCTAAGACTTGAAAAACTGTCGGAGTTGTCCAAATCTTCAAAAGTTGTGACAAAAATACTGTTTCAAACTAGAGGCCAATCTCTCTTCTCCTAATACTTTTCAAAGTCATGGAAAAATGTGTTCACTCTCAATTAAGCGATTACTATACAGTACCAAGAGAAACTTCCTTAGCCAATTCCAATCTGGTGTTCACCCCAAACACTCCACAGTAACTACAGTACCCTGTAAAAGTTTGCAATGAGATCCAATGTGGAAGGAACAGGGACAAGTTACTGATGCAATATTCCTAGATTTTGTAAAGGCTGTTTTTTGATCATGCTATCTTGCTAAACAAACTTCAGTGCTCTTGAATAGGGAAACATGCAATAAACTGGGGCCACTCCTATCTATCAGGAAGATCCCAACATATCTATTGCGGGTTCTAGCTCCAACCCCTTGGATGTCACCTGTGGTGTCCCACCAGGCCCTTTTCTGGTGAGCCCTACTCTTTTCAGCATTTTTCAATGATCTACTCACAGCTTGTAAGAGAGCTTCAATACAGATGTATGCAGATGACACAATCTTATACTGCACCGACACACTTTATTCGAGCAAATACCCAGTATGTACCTGGCAGATACCTGGAATGCGCCGCTCCTCACCTCTGACAAGCCCCGTTGCGTTTGCCTTCCCAGCCTGGGTTCATGCCTGGCTGACGGGTGGCTGATCTGTTAAATGATAATGATTAGGATTTAATAGGCTGCAATGCTTCGCGTGTCTACCAGATGGCATAAATTCATGAATTGTAATGCAGTATATATATATATATACTGTGCAGTATTGCAGCCAGCGGGAATAAAATGCTTCAATCCCTGCCTGGAAAATACCTCAATGCACTCGGGCAGAAAACAGTCACAAACCTCAATACACCCGGGTATACCCGAATTCGTGGGACTAGCCGAGCTCAAATAAAGTGTGTCGCCAGTGTATGCACATGGCCCTAGCCTCCCTGACCTTGAACATATACTTCAATCTGATTTTTTTTGAGACTTGAAAACTGAATTTCCAAAAACTAACTTTTTTTTAACACTGACAAAACTGTAACAATGGTATTTGGGACCAAGGCTAAATTTCTAAAGTTACAAATGATGGAGCTTCAGATCAGAATGAACTCTAACACAATCCTAGCCTCTGTCACTAGTTTCAAATATCTAGGCATATGTTTTCACTCCAATTAAACATTTGTGTTGCACATTTATACCCTGACAACCAAAATCTATGCCACATTAGGTGTATTTTACAGGAAAAACCCCTCCCTAATCCCGCTGGTCAGAAAGTGCATCACAAAGCAGATGCTAATACTAATTGTAGACTATGGGGACAAAGTATATGGCACAGCACCCCAAGCTCACCTCAGCAAGCTAGACATCCTCTACAATTCCGTATGCTTCTTTATCCTCCAATGTAACTACAACACACATCATTGCGAAATGCTCCAAGTACTAGATTTGCCATCACTTACATCAAGGCACAAAGTTAAGTTCATCTTTCCTGTCTTCTCTTGAAATATTTTCTGGACAAGCTACTCGCCTATCTGAACAAGCTGCTCGCCCTTACCACATGCAGCACTTTTCACCAGTGATTTGGCTCCAAAAGACTGTTCACTGTCCCTAGGTTCAACAAAAGTATCCATCTGTTCTGACTTCTTTTACCATGCACCCCACTACTGGAACAATCTACCTGAGACTCTCAAAGCTCCCACCAGTCTAAATTCATACAAAACTAAAGATGCCTCACATTTTAATCTCTATAGCTGTAACAAGCCTATAAAACATTTTATCTTTTACTGTTCATGCTATGTCTTTTTATATAATGTATAACCCTGTTCATTTAACGTAAATGATGTATTTATCGTCATAACTTTGTGACCATGATATAATTGAAAATGAGAGGTAACTCTCAATGTAACTCTCAATGTATTACTTCCTGGTAAAACATTTTATAAATAAATAATAAATTCATCATGAGTTAATCGTTACCGTGTTAGTGGAGTCTGTTGTGATGGTGACCCATTTTCTTCATCTCTCCTACTGTATGTTAGTGCACTGTGCTGTCTGACTGCTATTACCCCCTTTTGTCTTTTCTTGATTATTGTAGGCTCTCTTCCACTATTAAATGTGAAATCTTAATACAGAGGTGCTAAGATTGATACCTGGCCAACCCCTTCTTACAACTGTTCGACATAAGCTTTATGTGGCGACAATCTGATCATTTAAAAGTTCAAACAAATGCTACACAGAAGCTATTGCATTGAAAATATGGCCCACGGGAGAGACAAGTGGTGGTTCTGGACATTGTGAATGTGATTGTGGACGTAGATTTGGTGGTGCTGTTGGTGTTTGGTTATCATCACAACATGAACCACAATTGGTAAATGGTACTAATAATTATCACATCTGTATATTAGAGGAGGAGGAGGAGGATGAAGGTAGCATCATGTGTGCTGTGAATAATGTTGGGTTATGTTTATTAAATAATGAATATACAGGTTTGTTACTGCTTGCAATTTCCCTTTTACTTGTTGTTGCATTTTCAGTATATTTTACAATGATTACAGTATCTAAATCACTATCACATTCATCAACAACACTACTGCCAACACCTATATAACAGTCTTTTAAAACATCAGCATCATCTTCGTCAGAATCAAATCAACATTTTAAATGCCATACATTTTTGGATGTTGTCACCAAATTGTCCTAGTATTCTCCAACTTCAATTAAAAAGGGTAATGTCTGCTAATTTAATTCTCATACTATTGTGTAAATTTCAACTCACAATCAAGGCACCAGCAACAAATTTGTCCAGAAAGGTGGCAATTGTCTGTCATAAGGATCAACCACTGTCTTAAATTCAAACGAAAATGTAAATAGAGAATACCACTTAAATTCTCACAATATGGAAGGAATTACATTTTCCCCTTATGAGACAGCATTGGATCATTTTTCACTGGCGTTTTTGTTTGCCTTCCTCTGGATCAATATACAGTACATACAAATATAGGATAAAGTATCTGTTGTCATAATTTACAATACTGTAGGTTGAATTGATGGACCTACCGTATGTCTTTTTTCAACCTCATCTACTATGTAACTGTGTAACTATTATTGTGACTTAAAAATAAATACTTTTAATATAATATCACAAATTTCAAAAATACTTCCATGTAACAACGACAATCTCCGCAACAAACTGTCTGACAGTTGAAAAACAAAAAACAACCCACAACTCATTATTCTCAAGAAGGCTGTGATGTACTGTATGACCAGATATACTGACATCATGGACACTGTGGAAAACCAATCAAAAATCTATTGCACAGTGAATAATTATAACTGCCATCTAGATATCAAAGTAAATATACAGGTTGTTGTTGTACAGTGTTGGTTGTTACTATGGTTACCAATTTATTTTTAGTTTAAATATTTAATCTCTCTGAAACGGTTCAAAGAAACGGTCTGAAAATGTAGTACAAGTTGCATAATGATCATTTTAATATTTTATATCAAGAATTAGGATTGATGAGATGTACCATTTACTTTTCTTTTATCACTTAAAAACAATATATATTTATTCCAAAATGGAGGCTACACCTATTTGGATGAAAATTCTGTCAGATTTAAGTTAGGATGGCAAAAAGGTACGCTAAAAGGTTTATCATTATTGGTCAAGGTGTTTGGCCTGTAGAAAGAGAACACACATTTAAAAACTGACAAAAAAACACACACAATGTCGAGTTGATGTCTTTGTTTCCCTCGCTGATCCAATTAAACAGTTACATTAAACAGTAGTAAGTCAATTAAGTTACAAAAACAGCTTATTTTTCTTTTATTTTACATTATTGTACTGCTAAATACTAATGGTTTGTAGGTGGTAACTAATATAGTCATACACTACTTTGATATTATTAACTTGTGGGGTCAGGGTGGTTTTGGACCTGTGTGTTCAGGCAGTGGACACTGGATGTTAACTAAAAAGTAACAGTAACTTAACAGAATTAATAGTATTTTAAAAAGTCCAACTATGAAATTATGGAACTACTAGCAAACTGTTATTTCCACAGAAGAAACATCTCCTATCTATATATTCTACAAAATGCTGGTACCGTTGGAAAGTAGTGTTATGGACACTACTGACACCTTATTATTAACTAATGTGGGGTCAGGTCACTGGTCGGTAG
The DNA here is from genome assembly GCA_036426205.1 of Ascaphus truei. NCBI lineage: Eukaryota > Metazoa > Chordata > Amphibia > Anura > Ascaphidae > Ascaphus > Ascaphus truei. The sequence goes on along the minus strand of CM071567.1, from coordinate 322,171,240 downwards.
ACTGGTGTATGAGGACTGACACTTTACTATAGTATACAAAGACAGTAACAGAGAGTTACAGATGTGTCCAGACACTGTTTTTGGTGCCACGAAGCAACATGCCAAAATACGTGGCCCTGCATGTGCTAAACTGTATTGCTTTGGCTCTGGTAAGATGACTTCTACTGCCAGTGCTATGCAGCTTGCACATTTTATCTCCTCGGCTGGGTTTTTGTCATTAATATAGGATACTCAGAATTCCTACAAGCTTCCTGTTTTGGATGCCGACGTACTGGAGGAGCACTGTTCAGCAACGTCAGGTGTGTGGAGTGCGGGTTGCCCTACCTGCAGCCCCATGCTCCTCGAATGACGGAATAGATTATAAACTCTGCGCAAGGAAGTAGGAACACGAACAAAGATGACAGCTATGTCCCTGAACTCCCATTCCTTGGACATGTTTAAGCAACTGAAGTTAATTGCTAGCACTTTTGGCCACAAACATACATACTCTACACTACAGTATGTACAGAGCTCATTATTTACAAGATTTTTTAATATTTGTGCCACTATTTCTCAATATCTTTATTGCTTAAATTATTAGCACTCATACTTATTCATTGCAACATACTTTGCAGAAGTCAAATTGGCCAAATATTCAAATGGTAAACTTATTCCACTGTTAGAAAGTTTAGAAACTAGAATTATACATGTACAATTCGGAACATTTTCTTTTCTTTTCAAGCAGTGTCTCGATCTGTTCTCTGCTGTGAATGCACCATCATTTTGTGATTTGGTGTGATAATTCATCTATAATGGCATCAAAACACAATTAAAATTGTTAATAGGTAATTAAACAGTTCTGCTTCCCAAGACTCAAAAAACAAATTATAAACAATTCAAATTTTGTTTAAAATGAATTATAATCTGTTTCAACCTTTGCAAGCAATCCGGTAGCAAAGATCACACAGTTTGAAAAGGGATCTACAGTACGGTATATCAGTCAGGGAACAGAAAGTTATAGTGAGACAAAATGCTGGTATTTGATATGGTGCAGAGCAAGTTAATGATTCATCAACTTCTATTCAAATGAAAGGAGGCTGATGCACACATAATTATGCATTACCCCACTTCTCACCAGAATGAACAGGAGTTAAACAGAATGAACAGGAGCTAAAATAAGATCTGTGCTGAGTTGTACAATTCTCTGTAAATGTACTCTGGAGATATAAAACTAATATGTGTTTGAAAGAACTGGCTGTGTGTACTGTAGTCACTTACCCTGGGAAGTCAGTCCAACAGAGCTGGCAAAGACAGAAACACTCACAGACACAGGTTTACCTAAAGAAATGGATATTCAGCAAAACATTTGAAGCCACCAACTTGCAATGTTAAAACGTTATTGTTAGCAAATATGTTTTTATATATTTGACTTAAACAATTATATATATATATATATATATAAAACATGCAGCATTGTATTAAGTATCCTTAGAGAAAACATTTTTTTAATGGAGAGCTTTCTGTTTCCTGCTTATTTTTCTTAGAGAAAAATTTACATTTTACTGAAGTTATGTAAAACCTTTTTTATAAGGCTGGCACCCTATATGTTTGTAAATGTATTCCAGATGGAACAATACGATTAATCTCTTAACTGCTGATGGTCCCCAAGGTAAAAAATACACAAATGGGCAGAATAGTTTAGCATTTTATACCAAACTCACTGCTGAGCTCAGCTAGAGATGCCAAGCCATTAATGTTTTTAAATCAACACTTGGAGTGACGAGAATATGCTGTGTCTTAAGTCTATCAATGCATACTGTATGATATAGTGTGGATTGTAAAACTGTTTTAAGGTCTATAACAAAATGTCAACAAATGACTTATTTGTATTAGCATGGAAAACAAATAAGGAGGAACCTGTGGCAGGTGTTATCTGAGGCGATACTTAGCATTTATGGTGCCACCTGTGTCCGTTTAATGCTAGCCAGATGCAGAAAGGGCAGCATACATAGAAGTCAGAGCCAAGGGGAATGAAAGAACATTCACTTTGGCGTTAGAACTGGTGTTTCTATTTTGGAGAATAATTAGTGCCACGCAATTACTTTCTTTTTCAAACAACTTTGGAAGGCCTTCTTACTTTACGTCCTTGAACTTTTTTCTATGACCACATATGGTCAAATTTATGCAACACAGTTTATATGGGTGTCTTTAAATACTGTGCAGTGTGAGCACCCGTTTGCTTTTCTGATCTTTATGGAATGTCTGTACGCATTCTATCCTTCAGAACGTTGAACAACATATGCACTGATATGGAAAAACCATGCATTGTACATATAAATGTATGCATGGATGTCTTTATTCATATAGTGCCATTAATGTACATAGTGCTTCACAGTAGTAATACACGTGACAGTCATATAAATAACAAATACAAATAACAGGTCATGAGAATAAGTGCTTCAGACATAAACTTAATATTTAGGAAGAGGAGTCCTTGCTCCGAGGAGCTTATAATCTAATTGGTATGTAGAAGGAACGTACAGAGACAGTAGGAGGAAGTTCTGGTAAGTGCTTCTGCAGAGGGCCAAGCTTTATGTATCATGTGTCTAGTTTTATCTACGGTGCTACTCATATGCTTCTTTAAGCAAGTTTGTCTTAAGGTTGGTCTTAAAGGTGGATAGAGAGGGTGCTAGTTGGGTATTGAGGGGAAGGGTTTTCCAGAGGTGTGGGGCAGCCAGTGAGAAGGGTTTAAAGCAGGAGAGGGCTTTAGATACAAAGGGGGCAGAGAGAAGACATCCTTGAGCAGAACTCAAGAGTCAGGATGGTGCATAGCGAGAAATTAGGGCTGAGATGTAAGGAGGAGCAGGAGTGTAAAGCTTTTAAAGTGAGGTGGAGAATTGAGTGCGAGATGCGGGATTTGATAGAAAGCCAGGAGAGTGATATCAGCAGGGGAGACGCTGAGACAGATTTAGGAAAAAGTAGAGTGATACTGGCAGCAGCATTTAGGATAAATTGTAGCGGAGAAAGGTGAGAGGCAGGAAGGCCAGACAGCAGGATGTTACAGTAATCGAGACGGGATAGAATGAGGGCCTGAGTCAGAGTTTTAGCAGTCGAGCAACAGAGGAGAGGACATATCTTTGTAATATTGTGGAGGAAAACGCAACAGGTTTTAGAGACGTTTTGAATGTGAAAGGAGAATGTGAGAGAGGAGTCAAGTGTGACACCTAGGCAGCGTGACTGGGCTACTGGGTGAATGATGATACTTCCAACAGTAGTGTGGAAGGAGGTAGTAAGGCCAGGTTTGGGAGGAAGTATGATGAGCTCTGTTGTTGTCATGTTAAGTTTATTACCATATATTTGAAACATATTACCTTATGTTGAATGTTGAGCTTTACAATAAGTCAATGTATTTTTTCCTGATTTACATTTTACATACTGTATTTTAATTAACTTTCAGTGAGATTTACTGATATGCAGTAGGCACTACAGTTGTAGAGAAACAAATAGTGCAGATGGTTTGAATAGTGGGAATACGATTACTATAAATAGTCCTTTAGGATGTTCACTCACATTCTACAATAGAAAATAAAGCAATAACAAAAACTCTGTTTGGTCTGTGTGTGAGTGCTGTCAACTTCTATGGTGGTGGTCTGGTCAAATGATCATCAATTTTTCAGTGTCCTCAAAAAAAGGATGGAAAATACCATACTGCCATCTGTGTAATTTACGAATTTATAGCATAAAATATAAGAATCTGCACTATTTGTGTTTACATGTATTCTGTTTCATACTTTAACTGTGTAACGCTCGCACTGCCCACAAACAAGACAAGACCCCGGCACTGAGGTGGGAAGGTATAACACCACACACCCGCAGCAGCGGAGGCGTGTCTGGAAGGTGTATAGTTTAGCATAGCCGGGTCTGGTATACTTGCCGAGTTTCGGGATTGGAGAAGTAGGGTCCGTAAGCCGTGGTCTGGGATTGGAGAGAGCAGCTTATTCCGAGTCTGTATGCCGTGTTCAAGGGTAGGAGAGATCTCCGTAGTCGAGGGTATGCCAAAGTCCAAAAGGGTCCACAAACAAGCCGAGATGGTACACAAGAGGTTAACTGCAAAGGAGAGAGAACTGCACAAAAGAAGTGAGCTTCACGAGGCTACACAGGGTTATGCGGAGCAGGGAAAGGCAGCAGGCAACAAGGCAGGGAAGAGAGACTTGCCACGCAGCTGGGGATCATTGCACGTCTTCGCGTGTGACCACCGCGTTGGAGAGACGCACAACGCGTGCGGGAGGCGAGGCCAGGTTCCATACGGCAGCTAGAAGAGCTGAGGGTGCGCGCGCTCTGTAATGAGAGCGGGGGAGCACACACGGGCAGGTACAGTGGCCGCCGCGGCAGCAGCAGGTAAGCAGGGAACACGCTGCAAAGGACGTGTTACCAGATTCCTTACAAACTGGTGATAATCTGCGCTCCCCAAACTGCACTACCAAGTACTATATAGAGGAAGACGTCTGAACGTCCTCAAAAGGGTTTTGAAGCTGCATTTATTTCACTGTATTTTATTCACCATTTGTTTGTGCACTTTATTTACACTTAATGAGCACTTTGTTTGCATTTAAGCACATAAGCATCAGATTTATTTCTCTACTTCACGCTAAGAGCGCCTTATTCATTTTTTTAGTTTCACTACTGTTGTAGAACTTGTTAATTCAACCAGAGCCTTTATTCCAAATTTTCTTCAGTACTATCAAGAATTTATATAAATTTAAAGGTAATAACGGAACATTTTTCCCATTAAAATTATTGCTAAAGCAACTTTTTGTTACATAATTTCTACTTGTTTTTTTTTAATGTCATTCTCTAGAAGCAGGTAATGAAAATAAAGGTGTATCCATAACATACCAATGTTATATTTTATAATGCAAGTTCTTGATGGGATACACGATAACTTTAGTGATGTGCTTTAAACTACAGTCATATTACTAGATTTATAATAGAGAAGCTATTTATTTTTTATTTCTAGTATGATATATATATATATGTAGCCATGTGGTAAAAATGGTATACAGTTCTCTCTCATGCTGGCAGTAAGCCTGGTAAGTGTGCAGGATTGCCAGCATCAATCATGGAGGTTTGCCCTCACACCCTGGTGAGGTGTCATATGTACATGAGGGGAGTGGTAACAGACCTTGTGTCCATTGTTAGTGACACAGGAGGTCGAGCCTTTTCCTGGGTATATAAGGCACAGCACTGCCAAAAGTTAGTGGGTTCAGCATGTATGCAAGTTTATGTTCAAGGTCAAGGATAATCTAACGTGATTCTGCAGCAAATAGTCTGACAGCATACAGCCAGAAGGCTGGCAGGGCCTACACTGTGTCCAGGGACCTGGCACAGGTGGGATCTCCCTGAGGGGAGAGGTGATCCAACTCCATTGGGAGGGCAGATAAACCTTCAGAAAGGAGAGCACAGAAGATGAGCAGCTGAGCTGTTGCTGCGAGGGGCAGTCAGCCCATACCATCATCAATAAAGATGCCCTGTTTCACGACAAACCCACTGTGTGAGTGTGAAGTTACTCCACAGCGGAAGGCACCACCAAGAAGGAGTTCCTCATCAGAACCATCTCCTTGCGGACGCAGAGATCCTGATGAGGTGGAGGCGCTGCACTGTATGTAGGTAGGACTCTAGCACACTACCTCAGCTGCCTGTCTGGGTTGGCATTCCCCATACACCATCATGCGGGAGACTCAGGAGTCATGTTGCCAACAGATGCACCACCAGACACGACCATGTAATGGGGATTGGTTAGACCACAGGGGCCAATGTGAGATTGGGTGGGTCAGTCAGGCCAGAAAATCCGTTACATATATATATATATATATATATATATATATATATATATATATAAAAACACACAGAAAACCCACAAACATTACGCGAGAAAGAAAGAAATCTTCCAGTGGTGGACACAAAAGAGTCAAATTGAGTAAAAAAATAATTGATTCAATATATTATAAAAATATTAGATAAAGGTTAAAACATCATTGAGAACAATCACATTCCAAGGTGAGGCAAGTACATAATATGGATTTAAAAAAATGCTTGTTTCACTAAAATCACTACAGCAATAAATTTGGGATGGTGTGGATGTCATAAGATTCCATACTCACATCTACTGTACATTGTCAATAATCAAACCCGCTACTTAATAAAACAAAAAGGATATAGAAACACAGCATCTGCCAGTACATTAAAAGAAAACAATTCATAGAAAAAACCTTAATAAATGTAGTTCCTATTTGAGGTAGTGGTAAAATTTTATAGGCGCCCACGGAACTATTCCCTGTCCATCCTATTTGAGGATAGTACTCAAAGAAGAGGAAGAAGAATGGCTCCTCTAAATGCTCCTGTATAAAGACTCAAAACAAGAAGCAATTCATATGTGTATAATCTGTAGTGTAAACGGCAGGCTGTGTGGCATCTCCATTCTAATCCTTTGTTGTGTCTCTTGAAATGAATGCTGGAATCTCACACCGGAAGGGATGCCCAATGTGCATTTCACCATAGCTTCATCAGGTGGATGAACAGCAAACACACGTACAGTTAGGTCAAGAAATAATTGGACACTGATATAAGTTTTGTTATTTCGGCTGTGTACCAAAATAAATTCAAGTTACAGTTAAATAATGAATATGGGCTTAAAGTGCAGTCTATCAGCTTTAATATGAGGGTATTCACATCCAAATTGGAGGAAGGGTTTAGGAATTACATCTCTTTAAAATGTAGCCCCCTTTTTTCAAGGGACCAAAAGTAATTGGACAATTGACCCAAAAGCTGTTTCATGGACAGGTGTGGGCTATTCCATCATTATTTCATCATCAATTAAGCAGGTAAAAGGTCTGGAGTTGATTCCAGGGGTGGCATTCGCATTTGGAAGCTGTTGCTGTGAACCCACAACATGTGGTCAAAGGAGCTCTCAATGCAAGTGAAACAGGGCATCCTTAGGCTGCAAAAAAAAGAAAATCCATCAGAGATATAGCAGGAACATTAGGAGTGGCCAAATCAACAGTTTAGTAAATTCTGAGAAAAAAAGAACGCACTGTTAAGCTCTGCAACACAAAAAGGCCTGGACATCCATGGAAGACAACAGTGATGGATGATTGTAGTATCCTTTTCATGGTAAAGAAAAACCCCTTCACAACATCCAGTCAAGTGAAGAACTCTCTCCAGGAGGTAGGCATATCATTATCCAAGTTTATCATAAAGAGAAGACTTCACAAGAGTAAATACAGGGGGTTCACCACAAGGTACAAACCATTCATAAGCCTCAATAATAGAAAGGCCAGATTAGACTTTGCCAAACAATATCTAAAAAAGCCAGCCCAGTTCTGGAATAGCATTCTTTGGACAGATGAAACTAAGATCAACCTGTACCAGAATGATGGGAAGAAAAAAGTATGGAGAAGGCTTGGAACGGCTCATGATCCGAAGCATACCAGATAATCTGTAAAACACGGTGGAGGCAGTGTGATGGCATGGGCATGCATGGCTTACAATGGCACTGGGTCACTGGTGTATATTGATGATGCGAAAGAAGACAGAAGCAGCCGAATGAATTCTGAAGTGTATAGGGATATATTGTCTGCTCAGATTCAGCCAAATTCAACAAAGTTGATTGGATGGCGCTTCACTTTACAGATGGACAATGACCCAAAACATACTGCGAAAGCAACCCAGGAGTTTTTAAAGGCAAAGAAGTGGAATATTCTGCAATGACCAAGTCAATCACTGATCTCAACCCGATCGAGCATGCATTTCACTTGCTGAAGACTAAACTTAAGGCAGAAAGACCCATGAACAAACAACAACTGAAGACAGCTGCAGTAAAGGCCTGGCAAAGCCTCACAAAGGAGGAAACCCAGCGTTTGGTGATGTCCATGCGTTCCAGACTTCAAGCAGTCATTGCCCGCAAAGGATTCTCGACAAAGTATTAAAAATGAACATTTTATTTATGATTGTGTTAATTTGTCCAATTACATTTGAGCCCCTGAAATCAGGGGACTGTGTATGAAAATGGTTGCAATTCCTAAACGTTTAATACAATATGTTTGTTCAACCCCTTGAATTAAAGCTCAAAGTCTGCACTTCTATTGCATCTCGGTTATTTCATTTCAAATCCAGTGTGGTGGCGTACAGAGCCAAAATTATAAAAATTGTGTCAGTGTCCAATTATTTCCGGACCTAACTGTATATCATCTGTCAATGGGTGATGTCACTCTTATCTAATTTACAGCATTAGTGAAAAAGACATAAACGGAGAGAGATATTATATGAACATACTGTATGCACAATACATGAGATACCTAATAATCTTGCTGTATTAATTTTAATGAAACTACAGCTGCAGCGGCCATTATTCGAAGACTTCACGTGGTGTATACATCGGAATACCAATGTCATGGCATGTGTATGTCTCATTGGAAAACCTTGTTGAAACGCATATGCGTGTCATCACATTTATGCACATGCGTATTTCTCATAGGAACCTTGTTGAAACGCATATGCATGTCATTACATTTATGCACATGCGCGTATGTCTCATAGGAACCTTGTTGAAACGCATATGTGTCATCACATTTAGGCACATGCGTGTACTGTATGTGAATTTTCAAGTTCAGGAAAAAAATTAAAAATTAAACAATCAACTTTTTATTTCTACATTGCCTTCCTTAATGAAAGACTGATTTTAACCAACATTATGTGAATTTGTATATGTTTTTGATATTTTGTCTGTATACTGTACGAGGTGGTATATTGTAATTTTTATTTGAGGGGTGGGGGGGCGGCGGGTCACAAAATTTTGATGAACTGTTCAAAATATTTCGCTGACCTAATAATCCTGCACACACTGCTACTGTAGCATGACTGCTAGAATGACTCCTCCACACATATTCAAAGTGAATTTCAAGTTAAATCTTCTTCGTAATGGCTGAATTGCATTCTGTAGTTCTTTTGTCTTTTTTTTTTTTTTCAAAGATTTCTTTGAACTAATAATCCTGCATACACACCCGGCATTGCAAAGCAACTTGAAAATGCGAGTAGTAGCTCATTCCCCCCCCCCCCCCACACACACACACACAAACCTAAAGCCAAAGTTATTTTCAACTTCTTATCGACACCTCCCCCCGAGAGCCATTCATGAAAATCTTTGAGGCTTTGTTTACAGTAACTGTGTCACAGAGTCTTCTTGAGGCTGTTCTCACACACGCATGCACAGGTGTGATAAGCCCTTCTTGGTGAGGATTTGGCAAAAGAATGACTCCTCCAAACACATTCAAAGTGAATTTCAAGTCTAAAAAAAATAACAAAATAGACCCCTTTATGTTTCTCGACATGGGCTTGCATTACAATGTTTGCTATTCTTTGAACCAATCATTAGCTTTTTAATTCTATACTACAGTCATGTGTACTGTACTTTATGAGGTGGGTGGCATATTGTAATTTTTATTTGGGGGTGTGGGGTTCAAAACATTCTTCTGACCTGTTCAAATCATTTCTTTGAACTAATAATCCTGCATACACACCTCTCTCCCCCGACCTCCCAAAGACACACACAACAAACACACAAACCACACACACACACACACACACACACACACACCACAACACACACCACACACCACACAACCACTGTGAGCAACAAAAACCAAAGTGAATTGAACGGCTTATATCACCTCCCCCAGAGCGATACATTAGAGGTTGAATGAATTAGAGTTAGAGGTTCTTGCCAGCATTTGTTTAACGTGTAAACTGGGAGTAATAGCACAGCCAACCCCCCCCTTCACACACACACACACACACACACCACACACACACACACACAACACAACACACACACACACACACACACACACACACACAACACACACACACACACACACACACACACACACACAGTTCAATAAGCTCATGAATTTAAAGAAGGAAACAATTTTATGTGGCAGGATAATAGGGAAAAATGAATAATAAAAAAAAGACAGTAGGTCACTCTTCTTCCAAATTTTCAATCTTGAACTTATCTTTCGTAATGGCTGTAGTTCTTTTGTCATTGAGAGGGGAGGGGGTTGTGTAAATTACTGACGGTTGCTTCAGTATAAACACAGTACAATTCGTTTACACATGCCCCCCCCCTCTTCCTGTACTGCTGTAGCTCTGAAAAGAAAAGAAAAAATTAGTGCATGATACATAAAGCTTGGACCCCTGCAGATGCACTTACCTGAATGCCCTCCTACTATCTGTTTGTATTATTTGTTATTTATTTGATTGTCACGTGTAGTACTAATGTGAAGCGCTATGTACACTAATGGCGCTATATAAATAAAGACATAAATACATACATACAGTGCAGTAAAGTGCATTTAATGCATTGTGTACAGTTTACCACTATATTGGACAAACTATATACAGTATAACTATATAACTACTGTAGTCCGCACTACTGTAAGTCACTGATTTATACTGTATATCTCCTGGGAACCCCCAGCTCACCTGCTCCTGCACCCATCCATGATGCTGCTCTCCTGGGAACCCCCATCTCATCTGCTCCTGCATCCATCCACGCAGATGTCAACAGCACTCCTCACACCAGATCCAGCTCATTCTCCCGCATGCTAAATGGTTTAAGTTGTGTCGAAATTCCTGAACACTCTGCAGTGCAAAAGATTGATCTTCTTTTGGAGACCATGTTGAATATGGATAGGTGTATGGAGAAGATGGAGAGGAACATCGCTGGGATCTATTCTTTGCTTTGCGTTCCTGCCCCTGTATGTCCGACGCAGGAGCAGGAGGGTGGCTAGGATGTGACCTTCAAGCTTCTATCACCAAGCGCACCATGGGCCCCCCCTACTCATCCCCTCCATCTGCAGAATATATGTACCTATATGCCCTTGATGAGGATGAGATGACAAACCCGGTAAGGTCACGACAGGAGATGACAACCCCGGTAAGGCCACGACAGGTGAGGACAACACCGGTAAGGCCACAACAGGTGATGACAACACCGGTAAGGCCACGACAGGATGAAAGCATCCTCCCAACCACCTACTTTCGCCTGCTGCCAGAAGCACACACGCTCCAGCACCCAGGATTGTAATACTCCCAGACATCATCTTGAGCGAACTGCCCCAGCAAGTCCGGGAGAAATACAAGATCGGAAGTGCCGGTTGGGCACTGAAATATGCTCTGTCCATTTTAAACACCACTTCAGTTTTGAGATGTACAGCGGGTGGACTCACAATGTAAATTATGAAGGGAATAAAAGCAAGAAGGGTCTGCCTGCAAATTTAAGGAAAACAATTTTGGAGGAAGTGCAGCGTTATTTTAATGTTAACGATCATGTTATGAGAACCGTGAGAGACACATCAATGGCTTTTTGAGGCATATAAGGGCTTTTCCCTGGAAGGCCAGCCCATTTGGGAACGACTTTGCTGTTTGATTGTACTGTACTGTAGTTCAAAAGTTATAGAAAAATGTTTTTACTTAAAAAAAAAAGTTGGTGGTTTTAAATTGTTTCATTGGTTAATGTTTTTAATGCTTGGTACTGTATAATCATTTATTTCTATTTCTTTTTGCATGTGCATGTCTGGAGCTGGGCGAAAATAAAGTGCAGGAAATCTCCCCCCCCCCCCCCCCCCAATACCGGCAGGTAAGACAGAGTGCTCCAATTCCTAACTTGTACCGAGTCTCCCCCATATTCAGGATGAGAAATTAATACTAAATGATGGCTGGTACATGGCAGTTATACCCCAGGGTCAATTAGGAAAGTGCTAGGGCGACTGGTTTGGGATAAAGGAAATCTATGCACATGGCCCTATTTCAGTCAGGCTGTGCCCCTTCAACACAAAGGGGCACCTGAGTTTAGGGACTGCACATTTATGCTTCTAGTTAAGCAGGGCGGGCTTTTCTAGGTTATCTGGATAGGCATAACCCCCAGACCCAGGATTCATTGTAATCCCTGTTTTTGAGATCTCTGAAAAGAGACTTACTCAGTCTGAAATAGGCGTATTTTGGCCCCGAGCCTAATAATCCTACTTAGTGACCAGAAAGAGAAGAGGTCTGCCATGATCAGGGGGTAATCAGACTACCAGATTTGTTTTGGATCACTAGACAAAAAAACATTAGAGCGTGTTATGAGAATACTCTTAATACTCATTCTCATAACACGCACTAATACTTCGAATGTTTTTGAGATTTAAATTGTCTATGTTCAAGACCATTACATTTTTATCAACGATATTACACTAGGATTGGGCGCTTTTTCTTCTTTTTTTTCTCTATTCAGGTCATGTGAAAGGAGGTAGTTATTCCTGTGAAGAAAACTGCAAGCATCCCAGTGACATCAGATTTTTTTATGGTTTTTATTATCTCCTGGACATTTTATTTTTATATTTTTATCAACTCATTTGACAAAGTTTATCAGAAGCACTTTAGTTGTAATATTAGCATAGATCCTGGCTTTCATCAATGAATATAGATTTAATAGTTTTGTATATCTATCTATTTGCATTGATGGATGTTTATTTTTTCTGTAATTGAGAGAGTTTAAATTAGAGCATATACCATCTTTAATACTTATATTTTGATAGAGGTACTTAATTTGCATTTACTGCTTAATATTTGGAGGCGCAGTCCAATATATATATATATACAGGCAATACGATACCATGGTAAGACGAAACCCAGGCAGCACTCCAGTTGGTGGTCAAAAATAATATATTGTAGTTTAACAAGATCACATTACATCACCTTGAGAAAGGTCCCGCTTGCGGACCGAAACGTCGGTATGGTGTCTTGTTAAACTACAATATATTATTTTTGACCACCAACAGGAGTGCTGCCTGGGATTTCGTCTTACCACGGTATCCTATTGCCTATCATTCTATATAGGATTTACACCCACATTATTGACTGTCTTTACAGAGTGCCTGCTGTTCCTTGTTATACACACACACACACACACACACACACACACACACACACACACACACACACACACACACACACACACACACACACACACACACACACACACACACACACACACACACACACACACACACACATATCGCTTTGGGGGTTTCCGGCAGAGGCTGAGCGCGCTTAAAGGCAGACTTGGAACCTCACGCCATGAGGTCTACGACGCTGCCGCACACGACTGTGTACATTGAAGGAAACCTCGATGAAATACCACCCTGAGTAATTTAGAGACTGTAAAAGAGATAATGTAAGTCTGACACAGGAATCAATTCAGACTTGACTGACCAGATCAGTGAAGGTTGATGAGAAGCTTCACCAAGCAAAAAGTGGAGAAGCAAATTGATCCAGGAAAAGTTAGAAATCACGAAGCAACTGGCGAAACAGAATCAGCGGGCGATCCATGCGACACAACTGCAGAGCTCCAAAAATGGAGCGCTGATGCCAAACCAAGCAAGCACCAGAAAGAGTTGAAAGCCCTGGGGTAGGTACGGCACTATCAGTAGTTACGTAGCGGGGCCAGAAGCAAGGGGATGTGTGGAGCGGGGGGCGGATGATACAGTGGGGGCAAAAAAAATCAACGAGAGGAGTGTCCCCGTCCGTACAGGTGTGTTTGCCTGACACTGGGGGCGGCTATAAAATCGAGATGGCCGGTATCTACAATCAGGCTGCGACACACGACGCAATGACATTTGGGCCCGGCTGCAGCTGGTCTTGAGCGGGGGACAAAGCCCGGAAGGAGCACCTCTCTGGCAGGTCAGAAGAATAGGAAAGACAATGGAAACAGAGTTAACCTCGCTCTGAAACAGATGCGATAGCTGTGAGGGCGCGAAATGTAGAGGGGGAGAGGGTAGGTTCAGTCGTAGGCGATCAAAAATCTACCCACAGCAAGAAACCACGTACGTTCCTATGAGGCCGGAGAAAATCTAAAGCGGGAGATGCGGTTGCATGGATTACGGATTGCAATAAGAAAGTTGGAGAAAGAAACGAGGGAGAAAATAGCTTCACAAATGCTAAAAAGAGAGAATACACTCAGTCCTCCAAACGGAGACCCTGAGAACGAACTAATGCCAGGAAAAAGAGGAAAGAGAATACTTGGATGTGACTGTGTCGAAGATAGTCTACCTCCCTGAGAATTATCTCTCAAAATCTGGTCAGAAAAAAAACCAGAACACGTGCGACAAAAGAAACAAAAATCAGCCTCCAATTTCATTTACGTTGTCCCAGAAGAGTTATCAAACTAGTGGACACACCCAGGACAACACAGAAGATGTTTTAGCCCAAGTGGGGTGGCAGTTTCCTAAAACAACAAATTGTTGACAATCCTGAATGACATGGTTAATATATGACTTACGTTTTACAGAGTCAACTAGGTCTCCAAAACCCCAATGGCCTGGTAATGGCCCAAAAGGGAATCAAGATTGAAAAAAAACAAACGATCGAGTTAACACGGCGCCTGAATAGTTCCATATCTCACCACTCTTGACCACACTGTGGAGCCAAGGAGAATCTGGTCCAAGGGTCTCATCAGAAGCTAAAGAACAGTCCATCATTTGCAGGTTGCAGCGGGCTATGAATAAGTCAAAGGATGCAATAGACTGGAAGTCAAAAAAAAAAAAAAAAAAAAAAAAAAAAATATGTTTGGGGAACTGACCGATTTACTTTATTTTATTACACTGTGGCTATGTCACGGACACTTAACTATGCACAATACGCATTTTTCAATATTACAATGTTATGATGGTTCTCTTGGGGGGAAAGGACAAAATAGCAAAAGATATGACAAGGGATAAAACTACAAAAAATACAGAACTAACAGCAATGGGGCTAATAGAAAAAATATGGTTAGCTTAACAAATAGGAAAAAAAAAAAAATCCCTTTTCGGTTGTAAATTTATAATGAGTAGATTTCAATGGTCATACCTTAGTTGTATACTGAGCAGTTAGCTCAAGCATTTCAGGTAGGACGCTCACCCCAGTGAGGTCCATGGCCGCTTCACCCCAGTAGGTGATGGGCTGGGGAGGGGGATATGTGACATAGTCCAAGATGTTAGGTAGCTTTCTTCCCCATTTTAGAGCAGAAGTGCAGGAATAGCTAAAAATGATCCGTTCCACAGCTTCCCATAACTCAGGCAGCTGGATGGAAAATCCAGACCACAATTACAATGGCTCTAGTTCTCCCTCACCTGCTCTTCTAATCACATGCACAGGTATTTAGACAGAAGGTTTGGCATTTGACTCTCTCTCCTTAGAGCCTGGAGGCTGGGGGGTATCGGCTGCCCCCTGTTTCCAGTTTCGGGGTTGACGGCCCCCCAAGTATCACAGTACCAGAGGATTTGCCCTGGACACGGGACCGAGTTCCCACACAACGAAGATAAGACCAAACAATGTTTTACTGCTGTTGCTAAAAGACTGTGCTGTATCTAAGTGACCCTAAATGAGAGAGCATTGTTTAAGCTGGGGAACAGGTGTAGTTGGCCAGCAGCTGTTAGAGAGACTGATCTCTATGTGTAGTTAGATCCGAAAGGGATAGGATTTTGTTTATATAATTGGTTTCTTTTTACTTGAAATAACTGTGTGGGAAAATCTGTAACAATGAAATTAGTGAACCGGCAGGAAAGTATCTGAGTACCTCAAACCTACACATGGTTAAAGCGCAGTACCTTACTTGGATGAAAATAAAGCAGGCAAATCCAT
>CM071567.1:322001501-322155469 GCA_036426205.1 Ascaphus truei | reverse complement strand
GTATTGTAAGATGTGTATCTATATATATCTTCTCTCTCTCCCCATCGTCTATATCTCTCTCTATCGATATCTCTTCTCTCTATCTATCCTATATATAATAACATTTACAAGCCTATAAATATACCGTTAGGTCTGGAAATAATTGGACACTGCAACATTTCATAATTTTGGGCTCTGTACGCCCACAACAATGATTTGAAAGAACAACTGAAATGCAATAGAGTTGCAGGCTTTCAGCTTTAATTCAAGGGGGTTGAACAAAAAAATCGTATGAAACGTTTATAATTGCAACCATTTTCAACAGTCCCCTTATTTCAGGGCTCAAATGTATTGGACAAATGAACACAATCATAAAAAAATGTTCATTTTTAATACTTTTGTCAAGAATCCTTTGCATGCAATGACTGCTTGAAGTCTGGAACGCATGGACATCACCAAACGCTGGGTTTCACTCTTATGTAGCTTTGCCAGGCCTTTACTGCAGCTGTCTTCAAGTTGTTGTTTGTTCATGGGGTCTTTCTGCCTTAAGTTTTGTCTTCAGCAAGTGAAATCATGCTCGATCGGTGTGAATCAGGTGATTGACTCGTCCATTGCAGAATATTCCACTTCTTTGCCTTAAAAAACTCCAGGGTTGGTTTCGCAGTATGTTTGGGTCACTGTCCATCTGTAAAGTGAAGCGCGTCCAATCCATTTGCTGAATTTGGCTGAATCTGAGCAGACAATATATCATATACACTCAATTGCTGGCTGCGTTCTGTCTTCTTTCAACATCATCAATAAGCACTAGTGACCCAGTGCATTGTAAGCCTACTGCATGCCCAGCATCACAGGGCCCCACCTGTTTTACAGATGATGTGGTATCTTCGGATCATGAGCCGTTCCAAGCCTTCTCCATACATTTTTCTTCCATCTTCTGGTACAGGTTGATCTTAGTTTCATCTGTCCAAACAATGCTGTTCAGAACTGGGCTGGCTTTTTTAGATTTGTTTGGCAAAGTCTAAACTGGATTTCTATCTTGAGGCTTATGAATGGTTTGACCTTGTGGTGAACCCTCTGTATTGCTCTCGTGAAGTCTTCTCTTATGTAGACTTGGAGGTAATGATCATGCCTTCCTCGCTGGAGAGTGTTCTTTCACTTGGTGGATGTTGTGAAGAATTGTTCTTTACATGGAAAAGGATCGACTGACTTCATCCCATGTTGTTTTCCGTGGACGTCAGGCCTTTTGGTGTTGCAGAGCTCACAACCTGTGAGTTCTTTTTTTCTCAGAATTGTACCAAACTGTTGGTTTGGCCACTCCTAATTTCCTGCTATCTCTCTGATGGATTTTTCTTTTTTTTGGGCAGCCTAAGGATGCCTGTTTCACTTGCTTGAGAGCTCCTTTGAACCCGCTGTTGTGGGTTCACACACAGCTTCAAATGCGAATGCCACACCTGGAATCAACTCCAGACCTTTACCTGCTCAATTGCTGATGAATAATGATGGAATAGCCCACACCCTGTCCATGAAACGCTTTTGAGTCAATTGTCCAATATCTTTTGGTCCCTTGAAAAAGAGGGTGCTACAATATTAAAGAGATGTAATTCCTAAACCCTTCTCCAATTTGGATGTGAATACCCTCAAATAAAGCTGATAGCCTGCACTTTAAGCCCATATTCATTATTTAACCTATATGTAACTTGAATATATTTTGGTACACAGTCAAAATAACAAAACTTGTATCGTGTCCAAT
The DNA here is from genome assembly GCA_036426205.1 of Ascaphus truei. NCBI lineage: Eukaryota > Metazoa > Chordata > Amphibia > Anura > Ascaphidae > Ascaphus > Ascaphus truei. The sequence goes on along the minus strand of CM071567.1, from coordinate 322,153,740 downwards.
TAATTCGGACCTAAACTGGATATAAAGTATAACACCAATACATACATACATACAGTACCATTATGGTCTCTATGCCTAGCAGTCCAATTTTGGTGTCTGCCAAAAATAAACGCTTGCACATTAAAATTAGAATTTTTATGTCAGCAATTGTTGATGGCAAGGAGCCATTTGGAACCTATATTAAATAACAAAACCTCGGGTTAATAATACTATTTTACTAAATTTTTTTAAAGCGTGGAGTTATGATAAAACACATCTGATCGGTGTGCTAGGTGATAAAAATAAGTAATGCTTGATGATCAGTAGATTAAGAAAAAATTTATCCAGCTCACGAACCACAACAATTATACCATAGTACCAAGCAATTTTAAAAAAAAGGCAGAGATACATGTTACAGTATGGACTCGTATTAATGGGGGAACAACTTACTATAGGTATAGCATAGTGTGTTAAGGGGGCACATGAAAGGTCTATAAATAATGGTATTGAAAAAGGTGGTAGGCTTATAGCCATGGCCAAAAAAAGTATGGGCAGACACCCAATAATTGATGATTGGAAATGTTGAGGGATCACCATCCTTATGGCCGGGAACTCTACCCTCTCCTCATTTATTCCATCATGCAACTCAGGAGAGCACTAATGCCAGCGGTCGGTCCGCAACGTGTGGACCCGGTCCTGTTCCCTCTGCGGGTCTTGCGTCCCCAATCCTCCACCCCCGTCTCTGACGTGCGGCCGGTTCTCATTCGGCCAGTCTCTCATGTGGATCGGTTCCAAAATCTGCCCCCGTCTAGACGACCCGACATGCTGGTGCTTGAGTGACGCTGGCGGTTGTCGTGGCCATTCTCCACTGAGTCTGTTGAGCGGCGGCGGAAACAGATCTTTGCTCTGGACCCGCCACTCCAGATTCGCGTCGCGCTTACGCGTGATGGGCATCGGCATGTGCGAGTGGCCGTGACCGAATCACCATCCATACTGACGTCCGTGATGCGCCGCGTGGACGTTTAGCTCACTCCACTCCAGGTCTAATCAGATGGATACAATTAGGGCGCACCTGCGTGATCCAAGACCTATCCACGCTTCTTTTGGTTCTGCCTCTGACTCTCCATTGAAGAGAGTTCTCGTTTATACCTCCTGCTCCATTCACTCATTGCTGAGTATGAAAACATTGTGTGACCATATGCCTTGCCGGAATTCCCTGTCTTGTTGCTTGCTGCAGTCCTGCCTTGTTCCTTTTGCATCCTGCTTGTTTCGCATGCTGCCTGACCCTGCTTCGGTATTGGACTTCGCATCTCTCCTATCCTGACCCGCTTACGTACAACATCATTCCTGGACTCTCTAATTCCAGACACTCGACACATGCACTGGACTACTCTCCAATCTCGCAATCCTGCTTTGGCAAAATAGCCAAACGAACACGTATTTCTCCATTCCACGACCCAGCAAGTATAAAAGGATACTCTACTGCTCCTTCACTCCTCCGAACCCGGCTTGCAAGACCAATCTACAAACTCTAGGCGCGCCTCGCGGTTGTGGGTTGGTGTTTATACAATTCCCTACCTCAGGCCTCGCTGTCATCGCGTCTGGTTTGGTGGTGACGACACGTTTACAGGGAAGAATTAAAATAACGGTGCATTAATCGAATACGAAGCATATTAAGAAACGTGTAATAATATCAGATTGTAGCTCTTCGGAGCAGGACTCCTCTTCTACAATGTTACTTTTATTCTGAAGCACTTATTCCCAAATGTGTTTATTTGTCTATTGTGTTATTTATATGTTGTTCACTGTATTTACTTGAAGCGCTATGTACATTAATTGGCTGCTATATAAATTAAAAGTCATATACATACATACAACGATAATTCAGCAGGGGCAGGGTCATATAATTGTATTAAAATAGTATAGGAGTGTATATAATTGCAAACAAAGTGTTAAAAATAACAAGTAACACAAAAATTGGTCCATTCAAAGATGACAAATGTTGTCTACCTCAATTCATCTTGCAAAAGTATAACAAATTTCAAAAAGGAATAGAAACAAAATATAAAAAATAAAGTGGGTGAGATTTCGTATTGTGCTGCTCTACACAAACATGTTATTTGAAAACAAACTAAACAATTGCCCTTCATGGGCTCTCAAAAACAATCCATATTTATCTCAATGCCCATTTGAAACGCCAAGGAGACAAAATGATCAGTTTATGGATCAAAATAGAAAAATCTAGGTATATTATTAAATGTTTAAAGATTTTTTAAATGGATTGTATGTAATTGGAAACTTCGGGAACCAGTATTACTATAAATTCCTATCTCTGACTCTATTGCTACGCTAACAATTTCTAATTTTGTCATCTCCTTCTGGGCCAAAATTAAATGACACAATTCACTATTAAAACCACAAATTCAAACCTTTCTGAAATACATTAAAGCTCAAAATAGCACATCAATAAAAATCTAACATACAAAAAGAAGCCATCCTTAAAAAGCAAGCCCCCCCTGAAATAAACTATTGAAAACACCACTTAAAGTTTCATCTAACAAATCTAACTAAATAAAAATAAAAATTACATTGCCCACATATTTCAAAACAACCATCAAAGTACATTTAAAATACATTAAAACAAGCCAATAAAGCATTTGCAATATAAGCATTGATTGTCCCTGTGTATATATAAACAATTAGGTCTGGAAATAATTGGACACTGACAACATTTTCATAATTTTGGCTCTGTACGCCACAACAATGGATTTGAAATGAAACAACTGAAATGCAATAGAGTTGCAGGCTTTCAGCTTTAATTCAAGGGGTTGAACAAAAAAATCGTATGAAACGTTTATGAATTGCAACCATTTTCACACAGTCCCCTTATTTCAGGGGCTCAAATGTAATTGGACAAATGAACACAATCATAAATAAAATGTTCATTTTTAATACTTTGTCAAGAATCCTTTGCATGCAATGACTGCTTGAAGTCTGGAACGCATGGACATCACCAAACGCTGGGTTTCCTCCTTTATGATGCTTTGCCAGGCCTTTACTGCAGCTGTCTTCAGTTGTTGTTTGTTCATGGGTCTTTCTGCCTTAAGTTTTGTCTTCAGCAAGTGAAATGCATGCTCGATCGGGTTGAGATCAGGTGATTGACTCGGCCATTGCAGAATATTCCACTTCTTTGCCTTAAAAAACTCCAGGGTTGCTTTCGCAGTATGTTTTGGGTCACTGTCCATCTGTAAAGTGAAGCGCCGTCCAATCCATTTTGCTGAATTTGGCTGAATCTGAGCAGACAATATATCCCTATACACTTCAGAATTCATCCGGCTGCTTCTGTCTTCTTTCACATCATCAATAAACACTAGTGACCCAGTGCCATTGTAAGCCATGCATGCCCATGCCATCACAGGGCCTCCACCGTGTTTTACAGATGATGTGGTATGCTTCGGATCATGAGCCGTTCCAAGCCTTCTCCATACATTTTTCTTCCCATCCTTCTGGTACAGGTTGATCTTAGTTTCATCTGTCCAAACAATGCTGTTCCAGAACTGGGCTGGCTTTTTTAGATATTGTTTGGCAAAGTCTAAACTGGATTTTCTATTCTTGAGGCTTATGAATGGTTTTCACCTTGTGGTGAACCCTCTGTATTTGCTCTCGTGAAGTCTTCTCTTTATGGTAGACTTGGATAATGATATGCCTTCCTCCTGGAGAGTGTTCTTCACTTGGCTGGATGTTGTGAAGATGTTGTTCTTTACCATGGAAAGGATCCTACGATCATCCACCACTGTTGTTTTCCGTGGACGTCCAGGCCTTTTTGTGTTGCAGAGCTCACCTGTGAGTTCTTTTTTTCTCAGAATGTACCAAACTGTTGGTTTGGCCACTCCTAATGTTCCTGCTATCTCTCTGATGGATTTTCTTTTTTTTTGCAGCCTAAGGATGCCCTGTTTCACTTGCATTGAGAGCTCCTTTGACCGCATGTTGTGGGTTCACAGCAACAGCTTCCAAATGCGAATGCCACACCTGGAATCAACTCCAGACCTTTTACCTGCTTAATTGCTGATGAAATAATGATGGAATAGCCCACACCTGTCCATGAAACAGCTTTTGAGTCAATTGTCCAATTACTTTTGGTCCCTTGAAAAAGAGGGGGCTACATATTAAAGAGATGTAATTCCTAAACCCTTCCTCCAATTTGGATGTGAATACCCTCAAATTAAAGCTGATAGCCTGCACTTTAAGCCCATATTCATTATTTAACTATACTGTAACTTGAATATATTTTGGTACACAGTCAAAATAACAAAACTTGTATCAGTGTCCAATTATTTCCGGACCTAACTGTATATACAGTATACACATACATACATACATACAGTACCATTATGGTCTCTATGCCTAGAGCAGTCAATTTTGGTGTGCCAAAAATAAACAGCTGCCACATTAAAATTAGATTTATATGCAGCAATTGTGATGCAAAGGAGCCATTTGGAACCTATATGTATAATAAAAAAACCTCGGTTAATAATACTATTTTATATATTTTTTTTAAAGCGTGGTTACTGATAACACATCTGAATCGGTTGCTAGGTGATAAAAATAGCAATGCTTTGATGTCAGTAGATTAAGAAAAAATTTATCAGCCAGAACCACAACAATTATACCATAGTCCAAAGCAATTAAAAAAGGCAGATAATGTTACAGTATGGACTCGTATTAATGGGGAACAACTTACTATAGGTATAGATAAGTGTGTTAAGGGGGGCAATAAAGTCTATAATATATGGTATAAAGGTGGTAAAGGCTTAAAGGCCATGGCAAAAAAAGTATGGGCAGAACACCCATATTGAATGCATTGGAAATGTGAGGATTCACCATCCTTATGGCCGGAACTCACCTCCTCATTCTATTCCATCATGCACTCAGGAGGCGCGATGCCGCGGCGGTTCCGCAACGTGTGACCGGTCTGTCCCTCTGCGGGTCTCGCGTCCAATCTCCACCCCCGCTCTGACGTGCGGCCGGTTCATTCGGCCAGTCTCCCATTTGGATCGGTTCCAAAACTCTGCCCCCGCTCTGACGACCGACATGCGTGGTGCGTGAGTGACGCGCGGTTTGGCCATTCTCCACTGACGTCTGTGACGCGCGCGGAACAGATCTTCTCTGGACCCGCCTCCAGACTCCGGTCGCGCTTACGCGATGGGCATGCGCAGTGTGCGAGTGGCGCGTGACCGAATCACCATCCTCTGACGTCTGTGATGCGCGCGGGACGTAGCTCCACCTCCAGGTCTAATCAGGCTGTACAATAGGGCGCACCTGCGTGACCCAGAAGCCTATCCACGCTTTCCTTTTGGTTCTGCCCTGACTTCCCATTGAAGAGAGGTTCCTTTTATACCTGCCTTGCTCATTCACTCATTGCTGAGTATAACCTTGTGTGACACTATGCCTTGCCGTATCCCTGTCTTGTGCCTTGCTGCATCCTGCCTTGTTCCTTTTTGCATCCTGCCTTGTTCCGCTGCTGCCTGACCCTTGCTTCGTTATTGGACTTCGCATCTCTCCTCTCCTGACCCGGCTTACGTACAAACATCCTGGACTCTCTAATCCAGACCTCGACTACCATCGCAATGACTACTCTCCAATCTCCAATCCTGACTTTGGCAAACTAGCCAAACGAACCGCTATTCTCCATTCCAGACCCAGCAAGTATAAAAGACTACTCTACCTTCTATACTCCTGACCCGGCTTGCAAGACCAATCTACACTCTAGGCGCGCCCTCGCGGTTGTGGGTTGGTGTTTATACAATTCCCTACCTCAGCCTCGCGGTCGCGTCTGGTTTGTGGTGAGCTACACGTTACAGGTAAGAATTAAAATAACAGGTGCATAAATGAATAGAAATGCATATAGAAACGGTAATAATTAGATTGTAAGCTCTTCGGAGCAGGGACTCCTCTTCTACAATGTTACTTTTATGTCTGAAGCACTTATTCCCATAATGTGTTATTTGTACTATTTGTTATTTATATGATTGTCACGTGTATTACTACTGTGAAGCGCTATGTACATTAATGGCGCTATATAAATAAAGTCATATACATACATACACAGATAATTCAGCAAGGTCATATAATTGTATTAAATATATAGGATGTATATAAATCAAACAAAGTGTTAAAAACAATTAACACAAAATTGGCCATTCAAAATCTGACAAATGTTGTCTACCTCAATTCATCTTAGCAAAGTAATACACAAATTTCAAAAAAGGAAATTAGAAACAAAATATAAAAAATAATAGGTGAGATTTCGTATTGTGCTGTCTACACAAACATGTTATTTGAACAACTAAACAATGCCCTTCATGGGCTCTCAAAAACAATCCATATTTATTATACATGCCATGAAACGCAAATGGAGACAAATGATCAGTTATGGACAAAATAGAAAAATCTATTATATTATTAAATGTTTAAAGATTTTTTAAATGGATTGTATGATAATTGGAACTTGGGAAACCAGTATTACTATAAATTCCTTATCATCTGACTTCTATTGCTACGCTAACAATTTACTAATTTTGTCATCTCCTTCTGTTTATGCTGTTAGACATTAGCTGTCCTTTTTTGCAACATTGAAGAACTAAATATACTTTCATCTATAACTGGAATTTAACATGGAGGATTTAGCAAATTCAGCCTATCCATATGCTGAATTTTCTGCTAATTTTATTTTTTTATTCATTAGTTATTTTTAAAAACTTAAATATTAAAGAAACAGACGGGGACATTAGAATTGTAGAACCATATAGCAAGGCGCAAAAGAAGACTTAAAAATTATTAATATTTATAATAAGCATAGGATACAAATAATACACTTACATAATAAAACAGGATCACAATAAATCCAACCATCTGTAGGTAGGATTGGGGTAGGTGGTGTAATCAGGCATAAACTGACACAGTGGCAAGGTGAAAAAAAGCCTCAATGTCCAGTATAATCAGATCTCTTGGCTCAGGAAACAACACTTGCACCCAGCACTTGAAGAAACCCACAAGAAGGAACATCAACAGCTGCCCTGAGAAACATTGTAACGCTTACTCTCTGCTGCGTGTGACGTCACCTCAACATGTTTCGCGTCAGACGACGCTTCGTCAGGAGTTGATTAGAATTGTAAATGTTTTTTTTTTTTATTTAGCAATTCTGTTTGCTTTTTGCTGTTTGAAAAAAAAAAATTGTTGTACATTTATTAACATATCAGTTCATATGAGCCAAGAAAATAAATGTAAGAAAACGAATGTATTGTAATTATGACATTTTTCCTCCCTAAAAATGTCATTTTCAGGATGTGTGCAGATTTATATTATTGTGCCTTGAGAGACAAAAGTAATATATATATATATATATATATGCTAAAAGTATTCCTGGTGAGTACTTGTCCCTACAGGGAGTTAAGGGGCTGAATCATTTGCAGACCCTGGTGTAAACAGTTTTATGAAACTTATTTGAATGTTATGTTGTAGATCTCATAGCTCAGTGAATGGTCAGTTATTTCCTTCTAGAAAGTACTGAAAAATCCACCCTTTAGGGGAGGGGTTACAGAGGCCCCACTCTCTTACCCAAGGCATTTAAATGAAATGCCGGGGGATCACTTGACTCCTCTGCAACTTCCCTTACCTTGTCTTGGTGATGCGTCGCCATGGTAACGTGGCGTCAAATGATGCCACGGGGTCATGTGGCATCACGTTCACATGGCAATATGATGTAATGTGACCCCTGCAGACTAAGAAGTTGTAGCACCCCCGTTTTAGGGGATGATTTACTTAACGTAAGTCTTCGCCTTTCCTGCCCAGCAACAGGGGTGGAGACAAAGGTTATAAATGTTTGGGACCTGAATATTTTCCTCAGCTCCCAGGAGGAACAAGAGGAGTGGTCTCCAGGGCCCTTCTAATCCTGTAAAAGGTAAGCAACTTAAATTTTTTCTGAGTTAGGGCAAGTATCCCAGTACTAGGGTCCAACAGAGACACAGCAATAAAGCACTAAAGGGAAGTCATGGCACAGTAGGGAGTAGGTTTTTCACTGCATTCCTTAGGAAGGAGACCTAGGTGGGACTGCTGGGAATTACAGAAGGAAAGATTGCAGTTCTGTCCTTGGCAGTGGAGAAAGGCTTGCAAAAGAGCTATCCAACTACAAACCTCATGGTTTGGGAACCTTAGTACAAGTGTCTAATAACTCTTGAAAACCTGTCCTGCTGTTGACCTGAAGTTATTTTCCTGTTAATAAAGTTCAATAAATTTTCTGATGCCCTCCATCCTTGTTTTTCTCACCATACTGTACCAGCCCTGCACAGATTTCCAGCACCCTGTGATGAAAGGTAAACCACTGAGTTTTACACACACACACACACACACGTTGGGACTGTTTTGGTATGGCCCCACTTCTTTGGCCAGGGATAGGGTGTTACACACACACACACACACACACACACACACACACACACACACACACACACACACACACACACACACACACACATATATATACACACACACACACATATATATACACACACACACACATATATATACACACACACACTCACATAAATATATATATATATATATAGTGCAGAATAAATGAGTTCTTCAGTATTAGGTGATACCTTTCGTGATGTCTTCATTTGTATCCTGTATTGCTGAATGAATTGCCAATTCTGTACCTGATTGCTTCTTTGTCCAACCCCTAAGTAAGTGTCCATATTATGTCTGTTATTTGTACCATCTTGTGTGTTCACCTTCTTTAAGGAATAAACTATATTTATTATATCTAAGTCGTGTTCAATTCAACCCAGATATTTGGTGTATATTATAACCTATCACTAGCTACCGTATCACCTAATACTGAAGAACTCATTTATTCTGCACTATCGCAACTAGACTAACATGGCTATTTTCTGCTTTTTATATATATATATATATATATTTCATAAAAACAAACAGAAAAAAATGGACCGACAGATCACTCTGCCACTGTCAGCTGTGCCCTTGTGGTCTGTTTGCTACTGAGCTTTTTCCATCTCTGCTCCAGCTATGTACAAGGACTCTGCTAACGGTGTGCTGTGCTGATCACCATGCGCTTCTGTTTTTTTTGCCATATACTGTAAATAGCTAATAAAGAATATCACTTGTGAGCACATTCACATGTCTTAGACAGGTCTGCAACCCTGCCTTCCAACAATTATCACCTAGCATACAGTGCTTCCATTGCAGCAAGAGACTCTGGGAAATGACATGCAAATGAGCACATAATGTGCCACCTTTTGCCTGGAATATCCATTGACATGGAGCCCATATAAGCAAATGCAAATTTACACAGCTTTTAAGCACAGCATGGGACAAGATGCAAAGCAAGTCAAACCACTCACAGACATGGTTCAACCTTGATGGGTATCATCAGTGTGAGGTTGCTAATACCTGCTTTGCAATTTTTCTAGGATGAGTGGGTTAACCATATATATTTTAAGTTATGGTGGGTGAAAAAGGCAACAAAAAATGGTGGAGGTTTTTATTTTTTTTTTGCCTTTTTCGCCCACCATAACTTAAAATTTTTTTTATATAAATAAATATATCTACAGAAAAAACAAACAAAAAACAGACGCACTCATAGCGTATTAAGGTTTACAAATTTATATGGGTTAGGATGTATAAAAATGCACACTCACAAACATAGGGAAAATAAAAGCATTCATGAGTGATACTCAATCGCCAGCCCAGGTGCAGGATACAGCCGCTCCAGTACCGTCTGATGTGGAGGAATTCAGCAACACTGCAGTTCTAATTTAAGTACCGGAGCAAGTGGAGAGTATTTCTCTGCTTCCAGCCCTTCGTCACCGCAATGAGCTCCTGGCGGTAGTCTCGCGAGAGCTCGTGACGTCACTGGGTTATCCGGGTAAGCTACGGCGATCCCCGCAGGAATGACGGGGTTGTAGATTGCCAAAACAATGTAATGTCCCATATATCAGAGTGGCATATAGGCAGTAAAAAACGGACAATGTATAAAGAATCAGTCCCTACGCGTTTCGTCTCTAACAGAGACTTCTTCAGGGGTATTGCATGAATGTGAAGCATATACTTATAGTCAGATTGACCAATCACATCGCAAAAAGGCTAATTAGAAAATTGAATGCAGACTTATTAATGGGGATAATTTAACCCCTATAAATGCTGATAGAAATGAAACAAAATGTTTTGATTAAGAGAATAACAATATAGTACATAACCTATCAATAGGAGTATATCGGTACTTCATTATATGATAACATATTAACCGTTAGAGGCTAAAGATAGCAAACATGAGATAAAAAGGTTTGTATACAATACACATCAAAATATTTGCTAAATATAAAGCAGACATAACAATTATACATAATTATAACCAATGAAATGTATGCAACGAAATACAAAGCAGACATGACAATCATACATGATAACAACAGATGCAATATATACAAAGAAGTAGGAAAAAGAGATTCAGAGGGAATATCTTTATGAGGAAATAAAAGGTTAATAGAACCAAAATGAAAAAAGGTTTTACCATAGATAAATATATATAATAATAATACATAATAAAAAATATATATATAACTAAATAAACCATAAATGGGTATACTACAAAAATGTACATATCATACTACAAATTTTAATTAATGAGTAGATAAATGTATCTCTCAAAAGGGAGAAAAGACATTTAAAGGTAGCAAGACCAATGGTGGACACACGAGCGAAGCAGGTATCACCTAAAAATACATATGAGATTAAATGTGTAATATAAAATATATAAACTAATGGTATGACAATTCAAAGTATATAAAGATAGTATTAAACTAATAAACCAATAAATCAAACAAATATAGCGCATGTATGTCTTTACGAAGGGAACGAAGTACATCGCTCAAACCAGACCTCCACAAGGACATACAAAACCACAAACAAGGACAAATAGAATTATTAAACTATTGTACTGATATCAATTTTGTCATTGAGACCATCTGGACACAATGTACCAAGTACATATATCCAGTATGTACCAAGTACATATATCAGTATGTCAATACTTCAGGCTTAAACATGATGAAAAGTTGTGAAGTGCGATTAGCTAGAAGAAATAAGATTGCACTTAATATTGATACTATACCTACTCTTGAAAAGAACAAAATGTTGACCTTAGAAATAATTTCCAGATAATTGAGAGACTAACCAAAGATGAGATGCGTAACTGGTTAGATTTGCTCTCTCTACAAAATTACTTAGAGAAAAATATAATCCCAAGAGACTTGAGGATAACAAAAAAGCCTACATTTGAAGCAGATGACACTTTCACTAGAAATTGGAATGAGGTGTTGGAAACTTGCTCAGTCTCTTTAGTGAAACTACTGGTTACCTATAGAAAGGATAAACTAAGGGTATTGAAAAAAGAGATTGAGGAAATCCAACACATCATTAAACCATTTGAGGATTCAGATGAATTCATTGAGTTAGATGAGGTTGTAAATAAAAGAGTCCTGGAATTTGAGGATGAAGTAGTGGAGAGATAAAAGAATAAATATACTAGGGACAAGGAGGATTATGCTAACAATAGAGCTAGGGACTGGAGGAAAAAAGGTGACTACGCTAAATATCAAAAATACAGTAAATTTAGTAAATCTGACTCCTACAAAGCTACTGTAGAAGCAATAGTAGGGATCATCACCCTCATACTGTAGATCTAAATCTTATGAGAAAAAGGGTAAAACAACAACTAATACTCCAAAGGATAAATCCAGAACTACATTTAAAGATCAGTAAAGGTGGTCCCGTGGGGTCCGATGGCGGAGCACTGCTGTATGAATGTTTTTTCTAATTGTGTGATGTGGATTCAGAATGTTTATAATCTTTCGTCTCAGTCGGGGTAAATAAGATTATAGTGAGATGAAAGATTACCATTGTCTCTACGATATGAAGTGTTTGAAAGTGTGGTTTGTTGTTTTTATAATCCATATTAGTATACGTTTTTCAATTCCTTTCGTTGGTAGTTAGTATTCTTTTCTTCCAATCTCTTTGTTCTCCTCTCTGATAATCTTCTTCATCTCTCAGAAGTGTTGGTTTTATTGATATATAAATCGTTTTCTAATTTATCTATTTTCCTTTTTAAACTCACGATCTTGATTTTAAATTCTGCTGTATTTATAAATGAGCCATTTTTTTCCTATAATAGTTACCTCCTATCTCATTCTTTTTGATATTCTTTTATGTTTATTTATTAAAGATAACATTAAATCAAAAGAACCATTGTCCAATGGTTTCATACCAAACTTTTTACAAATCTCATCATCCAAGTTGATGAGGGATTTTTAGAAAATCTTAAACCTCTTGGAATCCTATTGCATTTGATATAGTATTCAAAAAACTTAAATCTTAACCATTTTTTGGTGTCCTTATAAAGAATCTATCTAATTTGTGAAATTTCTCTTCTAATAAATCGTGTGAAACAGGTGTATGTGATGTATCTATATCTTGATAAATTAAATTGTAATTTCATAGAGGGTCTTTTAGCAAAAAGTATAGGTGAAGTGATACCTAATATAATTCAAATAACCAAATAAAATATAAAAGTGAGAGAAAAGCAGCCACCAAACAATTACAGAAAACAGAATGAACCCAAGTGATTTGAATCGGCGCTAAAACTCTCAAAGTAAACGAAAATGTATTAGAATAATACATAATAGTGTGTAACCCAAAAAACAAACTTCTCAACCTTCCAAGGACTATGCAAAGATTCCTACAAATGCAGTCTTGGTCCGAGAGGTGGAAGGGAGCGATCTGTCCACCATGAAAAAATGTTTCTTATCTATTTCCACTATGCCTGTGTTTTTTATCCCTCTCTCTCTCTCTCTCCCCTTGCGTCATCCCCAATTAATTAATGAGTCACTATTTTATACTTTTAAGTCATTATATGTGGTGCATTGTTTTTACATCATTTAGCTAGTTTTTTGAATAAAGGTTTTAAAGGTTATTTGGACCGCAGAGTATGTGCCTCTTTCGGCTAGCTCTGCGTGTTAATTGATAATTATTTTATTGTCATGTTGATTTAGATGTGATTAGATTTCAATCACTCACAATAAGTAAGGACCCACCCCCTAGGGGAAGTTAATTCTCCGAGGAAATCTGTTTTTAAAGCGAAACGCGTTAGAGCCTGTTCAGTCTGCGCAGCGTTCCCACCAAGTGAGACGCCTGAAGTTGCTGCACGTTCCTTTGCTATGCGTCCCCTGCCTCAGCCGGATTGCGTCACACCCGTTTACGGAAGACGTGACGTCAGACGCCATCATCGGCGGTGAGTGGAGTTGAGGGAAGACGGGAAGTGACTTTACCATCCAGGACCAGTACTCTACTGCCTCACGAAACCTGATATGTAATGTAATATGTACTTATTGTAAGACATTACCTACTTACTTTTGTGTGTGATAAAGTGTTTGCGATCTATACCATTGGTTCTTTTATCTTCTATGCCACACTCTACCCTGTTGGATTCGAGTACACCATATCCACATGATCTCCGTTTGAAGTTTCCACGATCCGAATCCCTTTCTCTGCGGTGGAAATATAACTTCATCTACACGAAAGAGTCAGAAAACTCTATTTATATTTCACTTGTTGTAAGTAGGAATTTCTACACAGAGCCAAGATACCATACATACTCCTGAGTTGTATTGACATACTGCACTTATTGTTTTTATTTGCTTATCTTTTTGGTGTGTTTCCTGGTCAATCGCCCTTCCCACCCGACCAATATAAGCAGTAAAAAAAAAGGACAATGTATCAAGAATCAGTCCCTACGCATTTCGTCTCGAACAGAGACTTCTTCAGGGTTAATAGCATGAGTGTGAAGCATATACTTATAGAAGATTGAACCAATCACATCGCAAAAAGACTAATTTGAAAATTGAATGCAGACTTATTAATGGGGATAATTTAACCCCTAAAATGCTGACAGAAAATTAAACAAATGTTGTTGATTAAGAGAATAACAATTTGTACATAACCTATCAATAGGAGTATATCGGTACTTCACATTATATGATAACATATTAACCGTTAGAGGCTAAAGATAGCAAACATGAGATAAAAAGGTGTGTATACAATACACATCAATATTTGCAAATATAAAGCAGACATAACAATTATACAAATTATAACAAATGAAATGTATGCAACGAAATACAAAGCAGACATGACAATCATACATGATAACAACAGATGCATATATACAAAGAAGTAGGGAAAAAGAGATTCAGAGGGAATTCATTAGAGGAAATAAAAGGTTAATAGAACCAAAATGAAAAAAGGTTTTACCATAGATAATATATATAATAAAATAATAATACAATAAAAATAAAATAATATAAAAAAAAATATATAACTAATAAACCATAAATGGGTATAATACAAAAATGGCATATCATACTACAAAATTAATTAATGAGTAGGTAAGTATCATCAAAGGGAGAGAAAAGACATTTAAAGGTAGCAAGACCAATGTGGATACACGAGCGAAGCAGGTATCACCTAAAAATACATATGAGATTAAATGGTAAATTAAAAATAATAAACTAATGTGTGACAATTCAAAGTATATAAAGATAGTATTAAACTAATAACCAATAAATCAAACAAATATAGCGTGTGTATGTCCTTACGAACGGGGAACGAAGTACATCGCTCAAACCAGGACCTCCACAAGGACACACAAAACCACAAACAAGGACGAATAGAATCATTAACATTGTACTGATATCAATTTTGTCATTGAGACCATCTGGAACAATGTACCAAGTACATATATCCAGTATGTCTCTCTGACACATAAGTTCTTGATCCTGTCACCCTCCGTCATGAAGATGAAATTGACTCGATTCCAATATGGACAGGAACTAGATCCTTATTATGTACCAGGTCATAATGGCAAGACAAGTTATGTGACTGAAGACCATGTTTTATATTTCTACGGTGTTCGAGAAATCTCGTACTTAGAGCTCTCGAAGTCGGCCGCTAAATACTGCAGACCGCAATGACATGTTATGAGAAATGACATATGTACTAACAATTGATATAGTCCTTAATCTCATAAGTGAACCGTTTTGAGAAAATTTCAATGAGTTTGTTTCTATTAATATGCCATAAGTGATGCATCTACTTCTTCCACATGTAACAATTTCCTCTTGCTAAGGTATTACTGGAGAACCAGAAGCAAATCACCAGTAGGTTTAATCTACGGGGGCTATAATGGTCTTCAGACATCTAGCTTTTTTGAGACAATTGGAGCTCGTATAGGTACCTTAGAACCAATAATAGGGTCATTCTGTATAATGCTCCCAATGTCTATTAAGAAAATGCTTAACCTGGTAAGCTAATTTATATATATGATGATGATAAAATTTTGGAAATGATGTATATTGGATTATTTTTGACCGTCCATCAGTGAATCGTGTCCGTTGGACTTTTGAGCAAAATATTCCTATCAATAGAGACCGCATCATTGAATGCCGTCTGTACCACTGTTCTATATATCCTTCTGGAGAAAACTTGTTGATTAAGCTCTCCTGGACATGAAAATCTGAGCTCTGGGAAACAATTCCGACGAATCCTAAAAAATTGGCTCTTTAGGGATGATTATTAGCCACTTCTTTCTAGTGGTTTCTACTGTACTGCAGGTAGCTATTAGTGGACACAGGTTTATAAGTGTGTCCTACTGAGTATCCGCATATCCGTTCTATCAATGAAAAGTTCAAGATCTAAAAACTTTATCGTATCTCGATCTATATGATGGGTAAATTAGACCCATATCGTTGTCATTAAATGAGTCCAGTATGGATTTCAGTTTGGTCCCTATCAACCATCCCAAATCTAATAATGTCATCGATGAAACGGCATAGAAAAACCAGACCCCGCCGCAGCCGCGCACTACCCCATGAAGAGGTTAGCATAGCGGGGCGAATCTGGGTGCCCATGGCCGTTCCACAATTTGTTTAAATAAAAAGTGCCATTAAAAAGTGAAATAATATGTGTCAAAATAAAATTATATACAAGACAAAAAAATTCTTTCTGTGACACATGCATATTAAATCTAACTCTAAAAAGTGATTGACAGCATCTAAAACCCTTATTGTGATCTATGCAGTGTATTAATGAGCATACATCACAGGTAACCCACAAAAAGTGTCCTTACAAACAATACCGGAGGTGGAATCAATGATACATGCCAACGTGTCTCTAAGTTGAGATGGCAATATTTACTAAAGTTGTAAAAAATAATCAACATATTGGGACACGTTCGAAGTCATTGACCCCACCCCCGAGTGATCGGTCTACCAGGGGGATGTGAAGTGTTTCTGTGTAATTTGGGCAAATGATAAAAAACTGGTGTCCTGGGGTGGTTTAATTAACGAAAAGTGCTCTCAATTTTAGTGATAATATCAGTGCTAAGTGCTTGTGAATTATTCTTTGAAAGCCAACTGAACTTCTTACTGGGTTTTTATCCGTATACGATAGGATGAACAATCCATTAAGAGACGGTCGGCCCTCAGCTATATAATCCTGTCTATCTGCAGGACAATAGCCCCTCCCTTGTCGGCGTGTCTCACAAGAGATCGTATTTTCTCTAAGATTTTCAGAGCCGATTCTTTTCCTTTGCTCAGATTTCTATGTGTTAGACGGGTATTAGTCTGAGAATTGTTCCAGGTCTTAAGAACAATGGTATAGAAGGTCTCAATGATTTCCCCTTAGATTGGTATATAAAATATGTGGCTGTAGGATGAAAGGTGAATGCCTGAAGTCCAAGGCCAGATCCAAATCCTGAACTGGATGTAATGTGAAGTCTTCACCAAGACCCCGATGATCTGGCTGAGTCACAGCGTCAAAGCTGACTCCACGTCAGTTCAGGTTCAAAATGTATGTGAGATTAAATGTATCTACTAAATTGATGTTGTTGTTTTAATTGTGTACTAGTTCTATCTTACTTGGAATATCTGGTGGCAATAAGAACTGAGGTAAGTGCACAAATACATTCTTGTTCCTGTGGATTATAATCTAAACTAAAGTGTCCAATACACCCCTATCTTGAAAGAAAATGTCTCATTAAAGTCAATTAACGTATGAACCTGTTAAGGTCCACAAATAAATCAAATTGATTAGGCAAACTACTAGGTGAAAATGAAAGTCCTTTTGCTAAAGTGAAATTGATAAGGTGTGTGATCGTGGTGTGATGATAAGTTATAGATACCATACTTCACCGGCGTGGCCACCCTTAGTTCTTTCTCCTTCTGTCTTTGTCTCTCTTTTCCTCCTCTGATCCCTCTGAATCCCTTTTTCTTCTTGTGAGTTCTGGGCTGGCGTTGTTGTCCCACAGAGAGTAATGTTTCCCCTTCTCTGTGGGATTTTGATGATGTCCTTTCTCTAAAAAAGATAAGAGGGAGGAAGTAGATGCTTTAGTGGGTGAAAATCAACACATTCTAAAAGCTTCTTGTTTTCGGTTAGCGCCTTCCTTCTGATTTTCTATAATCTGATCTTTATTACTAGATGTTTCATGTTGATTCTGTAGTGGAGAGAATCTATTGGAAGTAGAGCAATAACGGAGGGTGTTATATTATGCTCTACATGATCTTTAAATGTAAGCTGTGTGTAAGGGAATAATCCCAATCCTCAGGGCTCAGCTTGTGTGGAAATAGCTTGATTGAAGTCTCAATTAAACTTATTGGTCCTTGGAGCATATATTAGGCTGGTGAGGCTCTATGTGGTATAACCACAAATAGGTGTACAGGTGTAACTGGAGACAATACACAGAACTCTATATATACCATAAAGGTACTGTCTAAACCCAGAAAACCAAAGTACATACCCATACTGTATGATGGAGCCTCAGTGGAACAGCTGCTCAGACTCAGCAAGTGTGCGTGCATCACGCCTGCATCTCAGGTAGAAAGGTGGTCCCGTGGGGTCCGAGGGCGAGCACTGCTGTATTAAGAAATTCGGGGCTGCACCCAATTCCAGTTTAAAAGATTTATTAAGTGGTCATCTGGAGTCTACAGTAAACACTCTGACGCGTTTCAGGCGGTTGTCCCTTTATCAAAGAGTAACTGCGTCGTACTACGAGGTCTCCATTATGTAGTATAACTCCCGCCCCCAGCCGTGACGTCACACACTTCGTGAATATCGGTGATTTGGAGAGGCTCTTATCCCATTGGATGGCTAGTTGGCCAATCGCGCAGGGTCTGAATGAATAATTAGATAATGGAACTAGTATGGAGCCACGTTATACCAAATAATTGTCCTTTAGAGAATTGACCGTAATACAGATATGAATGACCTGCTCACTGAACAAGAGTTAGGAGAGCCTTCAATAATTGATGTTGAGCAGCAATTCAATTTCTGGTAGAGAGCAAACATACAAATTAAAGAACAAAAACAGTTTTGCCCGTTTTTCAATAAGGTGTCATATTGAAACCTTTGAAAAAACTGGTCGAAAAGGATCTTCAGACATTGGCAAGGGGCTATAAACTGTCTACATTACAACGCAATAATCTCTCAAAGATTGAGAAGCAAATCTTAAATTACTTGGAGAAAGGGTGACATAGTCATCAAAAAATGGGACAAGGGGGAGCTGTGGTAGTTTAGCATGCAGATCTTTATTTACAGGAAGCCCTGAGACAGCTTGGCAATATAGAGGCGTACTGCAAACTAGAAAGAAACCCCACAGCTCCATACCTCTTGAGATACGAGAACTCTTGGAAATGGGCAGGGAGGTGGTGGGAGTCCCTAACACAAAAAGAATATCAATTTTTTACAATCAATCTCCCACAGTGCCTATTTCCACCATCTCCCAAAGATCCATAAGTCTCTGGTCAACCCTCCAGGGAGACCAATTATATCGAGCATAGGATCTTTGGGAGATTGGTCTTCTAGGTACCGGATCAATTTTGCAACCGTTGGTCAAGATGTTACCGTCATTCTTGCGAGACTCGATTTACTTGTTGACAGATATACAAGAAATCACATGGACACATTCTATCGGTGGGTCCAATTAGATGTGACCTCTCTATACACCATTATTAATCATACACTGGGTATTAAGGCTATAAGTTATTTTCTAATCACTCAAATATTCACCTTGCACAGAGCACTTTCATTCTTGATTCAATTATCTTTTACTACAACACAATTATTTTTATTTAATAAACACTTACTATTACAAACACAAGGCCGAGCTATGGGGACATCTTTCGCACCCTCGTATGCCAATTTATTTATGGGCTTTTGGGAAACCACTTTTATTTTGGTGATGCTAACCCATTTAGACAAACATATTTTTATCGTCGGTATATAGACGACCTATTGATTATTTGGTCTCGTAGCACCCTTAATTTTCACAAATTTCTTGTATATCTGAATGACAATGTCTTCAATCTCAAATTTCGGAAACACACATGAAAGCGAGATTGACTATCTGACCTACATCTATACATTGACTCTGATTTAGAATTCAAACTAAGATGTTTAGGAAAGAAAACTCCAGAAACTCCCTGCTCATGGCCAACAGTGCACATCCCAGACCCCTGATCAGAGGGATTCCGAAAGGGCAATATCTGAGACTCGGAGACTATGCTCAACAGATGAGTCATTTCTGAGTCAAGCACAAGAACTATCAGAAAGGTTCAGAGTAGGGGTTATAGGGACGTAGACATGATAGTGCCTTAGATCATGCACTCAAAATGGATAGGTCGACACTATTAACACAAAAAATCAATAAACAAAAAACAATTAAAAACCATAGATGGATTACCATTGTTATTACCACATACTCTAAACAGGCCAACCAGATTAGAGCCATTCTGAAAAAGCATTGGGAGATACTGAAACTAGACAAAGATCTAGAGACATATATACAAAATCAGCCAAAAATGGTATTCAAAAGGGCAAAAACAATAGCAACAAAGTGTCGCCTAGTTTATTTGATCCTAAGAAAAAGAACTATAAATAAAAACAAAGGCTTTTTAGATGTGAGATTGTAGAATGTGCCGACATGCTTCCCCCATAAAAAATATAAGAAAGTAAATACAAAGAGAACTCATACTCTCAATTCCATGATGACATGTAACACACAAATTGTGATATATCTCCTTAGAGTTCATGCGGTAGTTCATATGTAGGCAGGACTATACGTCCACTTAAAGAGAGAATTGTTGAAACATGTTAGAGCTATCAGAATATGGATGTGGAGATACCCTGTTGCACGTCACTTTGCAAAATGTCAATCAGGTTCCCTCATGAATTTCTTTTTAGCGCGCTTGAGACAATAAGACCACATGTGCGGGGAGGAGATAGAGAATCCCTCCTCAATAAGAGAGAAAGTTCTGGATTTATGCCCTTGGGACATTGGCACCCAGGGGCATGAATGATTGGGAACTAAACATTTCTAGATTAATATCTCGTAAACAACGCATTGTATATGAAAAAATGTCAGATCGATTACCTTTATGGCTATACATAATGAAATACAGTTACGTATCTATGTGCTTCATATAATATGGTATGATTTATCAGAGAGAGTGTTCTGATGTAAACGTTGGTTACAATACACTGGGTAAGACTCTGTATATTAATATATTAGAATAATATGTGTAACCTTATGAACTACTTGTTTATGGTAAAGACATCACCAGTTAGGTACTCTGAAATAGTCACATTATCTCTACCCTGTATAGAACAATAACAGCATTGCATGTGGATCTCATTCATATGAGCAGTCAAACGCTAACAGTAGAGGGAATGGTCCAAATGACTAGTTGTAGGATCTTGTTCTAGTAGGAATATGCAAGATATTTATATGGAATTCACAATGATCAGGATATATGTGTTAGACGTTGATAATAATCTATTTCTAATGTACAATATATAGAATGATATTTCATTGTGATTAGAGTATAAGTTTATCCTTCACTAATTATGTCTTCCACCTCATTTGCTTTGTTTTTAAACGTTGCGTTTTATAATTTTGTTAGTCTTATTTTTTGAATATTCGTTCATTATATGTTTTTAATGCCACTACATTTGGTTTTGTTGTTTTTCCTGAAGTTTCCATGTGTTATATACTCCCCAGTTTTGCCAAGACATTCTATAGCCATTAACTCTAAAAGTCAGGGGGATTATACGATTTAATTGTTGGCTCTAGTCAAACATGCATCCGATATACATAGAGCGGATGACGTCACCATTAGAGGCGGGACTGTGAGTCCGTGGCTCCAATAGTAGCCTATTACTTAATTATTCACTGAGCTCGCGCGATTGGCCAACACTAATCCTATAAGATAAGAGCTCCTCACATCATGTGATACACCCCGAGAGCGTGTGACGTCACTACTGGAGCGGGGGACGAGAGAGTCCGTGGCTCCAAACTAGTTCCATTATCTAATTATTCATTCAGACCCTGCGCGATTGGCCAAATAGCCATCCAATGGGATAAGAGCCTTCCAAATCACGCGATATTCACGAAAGTGTGTGAGTCACGGCTGGGGGCGGGAGTTTATTACTACATAATGGAGACCTCAGTAGAGAGCGCAGTTACTCTTTGATAAAGGGACAACCGTCCTGAAACGCGTCAGAGTGTTTACTGTAGACTCCAGATGACCACTTAAAATCATTTAAACTGGAAATGGTGTGCAGCCCCGGAATTTATTCATCATACAGCAGTGCTCCGCCATCGGACCCCACGGGACCACCTTTACTTACCTGAGATGCAGGCGTGATGCACGCACATTGCTGAGTCTGAGCAGCTGTTCCACTGAGGCTCCATCATACAGTATGGGTATGTACTTTGGTTTTCTGGGGATTTAGACAGTACCTTTATGGTATATATAGAGTTCTGTGTATTGTCTCCAGTTACACCTGTACACCTATTTGTGTTATACCACATAGAGCCTCACACAGCCTAATATATGCTCCAAGGACCAGATGTAAGTTTAATTGAGACTTCAATCAAGCTATTTCCACACACAGCTGAGCCCTGAGGATTGGGATTATTCCCTATACACACAGCTTACATTTAAAGATCATGTAGAGCATAATATAACACCCTCCGTTAATTGCTCTACTTCCAATAGATTCTCTCCACTACAGAATCAACATGAAACATCTAGTAATAAAGATCAGATTATAGAAAATCAGAAGGAAGGCGCTAAACCGAAAACAAGAGCTAGTTTAGAATTGGTTGATTTTTCACCCACTAAAGCATCTACTTCTTCCTCTTTATCTTTTTTAGAGAAAGGACATCATCAAAATCCCACAGAGAAGGGGAAACATTACTCTCTGTGGGACAAACACGAGCCAGCCCAGAACTCACAAAGAAGAAAAAGGGATTCAGAGGGATCAGAGGAGGAAAAGAGAGACAAAGACAGAAGGAGAAAAGACTAAGGGTGGCCACGCCGGTGAAGTATGGTATCTATAACTTATCATCACACGATCACACACCTTATCATATTTCACTTTTAGCAAAAGGACTTTCATTTTCACCTAGTAGTTTGCCTAATCAATTTGATTTATTTGTGGACCTTAACAGGTTCATACGTAAATTGACTTTAATGAGACATTTTTCTTTCAAAGATAGGGGTGTATTGGACACTTTAGATTTAGATTATAATCCACAGGAACAAGAATGTATTTGTGCACTTACCTCAGTTCTTATTGCACCAGATATTCCAAGTAAGATTAGAACTAGTACACAAATTAATAACAACATCAATTTAGTAGATACATTTAATCTCACAATACATTTTGAACCTGAACTGACTGGGGAGTCAGCTTTGACTCTGGTGACTCAGCCAGATCATCGGGGTCTTGGTGAAGACTTCACATTACATCCAGTTCAGGATTTGGATCTGGCCTTGGACTTCAGGCATTCACCTTTTCATCCTACAGCCACATATTTTATATACCAATCTAAGGGGAACTTCATTGAGACCTTCTATACCATTGTTCTTAAAGACCTGGAACAATTATGCCAGACTAATACCCGTCTAACACATAGAAATCTGAGCAAAGGAAAAGAACTGGCTCTGAAAAATCTTAGAGAAAATACAGATCTCATTGTGAGACAAGCCGACAAGGGAGGGGCTATTGTCCTGCAGGATAGACAGGATTATATAGCTGAGGCCGACCGTCTCTTAATGGATTGTTCATCCTATCGTATACTGGATAAAAACCCAGTAATGGAATTTCAGTTGGCTTTCAAAGAATTAATTCACCAAGCACTTAGCACTGATATTATCACTAAAATTGAGAGCACTTTTTCGTTAATTAAACACCCCAGGACACCAGTTTTTTATCATTTGCCCAAATTACACAAAGACACTTCACATCCCCCTGGTAGACCGATCACATCGGGGGTGGGGTCAATGACTTCGAACGTGTCCCAATATGTTGATTATTTTTTACAACCTTATGTAAATTTATTGCCATCTCACATTAGAGACACGTTGCATGTCATTGATTCCACCTCCGGTATTGTTTGTAAAGACACTTTTTGCTGGGTTACCTGTGATGTATGCTCATTATACACCTGCATAGATCACAATAAGGGTTTAGATGCTGTCAATCACTTTTTAGAGTTAGATTTGAATATGCATGTGTCACAGAAAGAATTTATTTTGTCTTGTATTAAATTTATTTTGACACATAATTATTTCACTTTTAATGGCACTTTTTATTTACAAACTTGTGGAACGGCCATGGGCACCAGATTCGCCCCCAGCTATGCTAACCTCTTCATGGGGTAGTGCGCGGCTGGCGGCGGGTCTGGTTTTCTATGGCCGTTTCATCGATGACATTATTATGATTTGGGATGGTGATAGGGACCAACTGAAATCCATACTGGACTCATTTAATGACAACGATATGGGTCTTAAATTTACCCATCATATAGATCGAGATACGATAATATTTTTAGATCTTGAACTTTTCATTGATAGAACGGATATGCGGATACTCAGTAGGACACACTTTAAACCTGTGTCCACTAATAGCTACCTGCAGTACAGTAGCAACCACTATAAGAAGTGGCTAAATAACATCCCTAGAAGCCAATTTTTTAGGATTCGTCGGAATTGTTCCCAGAGCTCAGATTTTCATGTCCAAGGAGAGGCTTTAATCAACAAGTTTCTCCAGAAAGGATATGATAGAACAGTGGTACAGACGGCATTCAATGATGCGGTCTCTATTGATAGGAATATTTTGCTCAAAAAGTCCAACGGACACGATTCACTGATGGACGGTCAAGAAATAATCCAATATACTCATTTCCAAAATTTATCACTCAATATAATAAATTAGCTTACCAGGTTAAGCATTTTCTTAATAGACATTGGAGCATTATACAGAATGACCCTATTATTGGTTCTAAGGTACCTATACGAGCTCCAATTGTCTTCAAAAAAGCTAGATGTCTGAAGACCATTATAGCCCCCAGTAGATTAAAACCTACTGGTGATTTGCATTCTGGTTCTTCCAGTAATACCTTAGCAAGAGGAAATTTTACATGTGGAAGAAGTAGATGCATCACTTATGGGCATATTAATAAGACAAACTCATTGAAATTTTTCTCAAACGGTTCATCTTATGAGATTAAGGACTATATCAATTGTTTAAGTACATATGTCATTTATCTCATAACATGTCAGTGCGGTCTGCAGTATGTAGGCCGCACTTCGAGAGCTCTAAGTACGAGATTTCTCGAACACCGTAGAAATATAAAACATGGTCTTCAGTCACATAACTTGTCTTGCCATTATGACCTGGTACATAATAAGGATCCTAGTTCCCTGTCCATCATTGGAATCGAGTCAATTTCATCTTCCATGACGGAGGGTGACAGGATCAAGAAATTATGTGTCAGAGAGACATACTGGATATATGTACTTGGTACATTGTGTCCAGATGGTCTCAATGACAAAATTGATATCAGTACAATAGTTTAATGATTCTATTCGTCCTTGTTTGTGGTTGTTGTGTGTCCTTGTGGAGGTCTGGTTTGAGCGATGTACTTCGTTCCCTTCGTAAGGACATACACACGCTATATTTGTTTGATTTATTGGTTTATTAGTTTAATACTATCTTTATATACTTTGAATTGTCACACCATTAGTTTATATATTTTATATTACACATTTAATCTCATATGTATTTTTAGGTGATACCTGCTTCGCTCGTGTATCCACCATTGGTCTTGCTACCTTTAAATGTCTTTTCTCCCTTTTGATAGATACATTTACCTACTCATTAATTAAATTTTGTAGTATGATATGTACATTTTTGTATTATACCCATTTATGGTTTATTTAGTTATATATATATTTTTATTTTTTATTATTATTATTATTATTATTTTTATTATTATTATTATTATTATTATATATATGTATCTATGGTAAAACCTTTTTTCATTTTGGTTCTATTAACCTTTTATTTCCTCATAATGACATTCCCTCTGAATCTCTTTTTCCTACTTCTTTGTATATATTGCATCTGTTGTTATCATGTATGATTGTCATGTCTGCTTTGTATTTCGTTGCATACATTTCATTTGTTATAATTATGTATAATTGTTATGTCTGCTTTATATTTAGCAAATATTTTGATGTGTATTGTATACAAACCTTTTTATCTCATGTTTGCTATCTTTAGCCTCTAACGGTTAATATGTTATCATATAATGAAGTACCGATATACTCCTATTGATAGGTTATGTACTACATTGTTATTCTCTTAATCAAAACATTTTGTTTAATTTCTGTCAGCATTTATAGGGGTTAAATTATCCCCATTAATAAGTCTGCATTCAATTTTCAAATTAGTCTTTTTGCGATGTGATTGGTCAATCTGACTATAAGTATATGCTTCACACTCATGCTATTAACCCCTGAAGAAGTCTCTGTTCGAGACGAAATGCGTAGGGACTGATTCTTGATACATTGTCCTGTTTTTACTGCTTATATTGGTCCGGGGTGGGAAGGGAGCGATTGGACCAGGAAACACACCAAAAAAGATAAGAAAATAAAAACAATAATAGTGCAGTATGTCAATACAATCAGGAGTATGTATGGTATCTTGGCTCTGTAGAAATTCCTACTTACAACAAGTGGAATATAAATAGGCAGTGTTCTGACTCTTTCAGTGTAGATGAAGTTATATTTCCAGCAGAGGAAAGGGATTCAGGATCGGGGAAACTTCAAACGGAGATCATGTGGATATGGTGTACTCGAATCCAAACAGGGTAGAGTGTGCATAGAAGATAAAAATGGACCAATGGTATAGATCGCAAAAACACTTTTATCACACACAAAAGATAAGTAGGTAATGTACTTACAATAAGTACATATTACATGTACATATCAAGGTTTCGTGAGGCAGTAGAGTACTGGTCCTGGATGGTAAAGTCACTCCCGTCTTCCCTCAACTCCAAACTCACCGCCGATGGATGGCGTCTGACGTCACTTCCGGTAAACGGGTGACGACATCCGGCTGGAGGCAAAGGGGACGAACAGCAAAGGAACGGCAGCAACTTCAGGCGTCTTCACTTGGTGGGCAGCTGCAGCAGACTGAACAGGCTCTACGCGTTTCGCTGTTTAAACAGCTTCCTCAGGAGAAGATTAACTTCCCCTATGGGTGGGTCCTTACTTATAGTGTGAGTGATTGAAATCTAATCACATCTAAATCAACATGGACAATAAAATAATTAATCAATTAACACGCAGGCTAGCCGAAAGAGGCACATAACTCTGCGGTCCAAATAACACTTTAAAAAAACTTTATTCAAAAAACATAGCTAAATGATGTAAAAACAAATGCACACATATATAATGACTTAAAAGTATAAAAATATGACTCATTAATTAATTGGGGATGACGCAATGGGAGGAGAGAGAGAGAGAGGGAATAAAAAACACAGGCATTAGTGGAAATAGATAAGAAACATATTTTCATGGTGGACATATCGCTCCCTTCCCACCCCGGACCAAGACTGCATTTGTAGGGAATCTTTGCATAGTCCTTGGAAGGTTGAGAAGTATTGTTTTTTGGGTTACACACTATTATGTATTATTCTAATTACATTTTCGTTTCACTTTGAGAGTTTTAGCGCCGATTCAAATCACTTGGGTTCATTCTGTTTTCTGTAATTGATTTGGTGGCTGCTTTTTCTCTCACATTTTATATTTTTATATTGGTTATTTGAATTATATTATGGATATCACTTCACCTAATATTTTTGCTAAAAGACACTCTATGAAATTACAATTTAATTATCAAGATATAGATACATCACATACACCTGTTTCACACGATTTATTAGAAGAAGAATTTCACAAATTAGATAGATTACTTATAAAGGACACCAAAAAATGGTTAGATTTAAGTTTTTTGAATAAGTATATCAAATGCAATAGGATTCCAAGAGGTTTAAGATTTTCTAAAAATCCCTCATCAAACTTGGATGATGAAGAATTTGTAAAAAGTTGGTATGAAACCATTGACAAATGTTCTTTTGATTTAATGTTATCTTTAATAAATAAACATAAAAAGAATATCAAAAGAATAGATGAGGAGGTAACTATTATAGAAGAAAAAATGGCTCATTTAGAAGATACAGCAGAATTTAAAATCAAAGATCGTGAGTTAAAAAGGAAAATAGATAAATTAGAAAACGATTTATATATCAATAAAACCAACACATTCTTGAGAGATGAAGAAGATTATCAGAGAGGAGAACAAAGAGATTGGAAGAAAAAGAATACTAACTACCAAACAGAAAGGAAATATGAAAATCGTTATACTAATATGGATTATAAAACTAACAAACCACACTTTTCAAACACTTCATATCGTAGAGACAATGGTAATCTTTCATCTCACTATAAATCTTATTTACCGCATAGGGAGACGAAAGATTATAAACATTCTGAATCACATCACACATTAGAAAAAACACATATACATAGTAGTGGTGGTGTGGAGGAGAAGAAGATCTTTGAGGATAGAGATAAACGTAGGGAACAAGAACATTTAAGAGAGAAAGAACATGAGAGAGAGAGAGAACTCAGATTAGAGGGAGAGAGATGGAGAGAGAGAGAGACAGAGAGAAAGAGAAAGACAAAGAGAAAAAGAATTAAGAATAAAAGATCAGAAAGAAAGGACCATTAGAGATAGGGAGTTACATAGAAGTAAAGAATTACAAAGAGATAGAGATTTTGCTGTTCATAGAGATCAGAGAGAAAAAGAACAGAGAGAAAAAGAACTAAAAGATATAGAATATCTTAAAGAAAAAGAGGCAAGAAGGGAGAGAGAAATGAGAAGAGAAAGAGAGGAAAGAAAAAAGGAGAGAGATAGATACCAATCGGATAGGCAACATAAGACTAGCAGATCCCGCTCTCCCATTGGAGCTACCGGATCGGATGATTTTTTAGAGTCAGACAAAACTCTCAGCCTGTGGGAGACAACAAATCCATATACCCCACTTGGGGAAAAGAGAGAACAAGATATGAAACACAAAAGAGAAAACATCAGAGAGGGAAAAGAGGGAGAAGAAGAAAAAGAGAGAGAATAAAGCAAGAAACCTCTAAAGTCACTAGCAGTATTTTTAATTTAAGCTCAATAACTCTATCTACACCACAACTTAATCTCATATCCAAAGGATTATCCTTTGCTCCAACGACAGGCCCCAACAACTTTGAGCTTTTTCTGGATGCAAATCGATACTTAAGAAAACTCACGGTGAAGAGATTCTTTCTAAGCAAAAATGTAGAATCTAGATTAATCAACCCCAATCCAGTAGTCCAGATAGAACAAAGTAAATTTAAACATACAACGTTAAAAAACAAATCAACATTTTATCCTACATACTATAAGGGCAACCATCTAGAAGTATTCTATCATCTAATTGTCAAGGATTTTGAAAACCTTGTTAAGAATAATAAATCAAAAATCAGAAATAATCTGACAAAAGAAGAAAAAAAGGCCTTAGAAGAGATCACTGAAAACCCCAATATAATAATTAAACAGGCAGATAAAGGTGGGGGTACAGTGATTATGAACAGAACGGACTACTTAATTGAAACCAGCCGCCTTTTGGGAGACCTTCAAACATATGAAGTATTAAAGAAAAATCCCACGAAAACATTCAGTTTAGAATTACAAAACCATCTAGACAAGGGGAGAGATATCGGTATTTTGACGGAACAGGAATATAAATTCCTGAACAATACAACACCTCAAATACTACCCAAAATACACAAATGTTTGAAGAATCCCCCGGGTAGGCCGATAATCTCAGGCATAAATTCCCTCACTTCAAATTTGTCGGCTTATATTGACAATTTTCTACAAGGATATGTAAAAACACTAAAATCCTATCTAAAGGATACCACCGACATTCTAAAATCTTTAGACACTTTCATTTGGAAAGAAGATTACATTCTGGCTACCATAGATGTGTCTTCTTTGTACACCTCTATTGCACATAATTTGGGTTGCGAAGCTATAAAATATTTTTTAGATAAAGATCGAGATTTACATGAATTACAGGCGCAATTTCTGATGGACAGTATAACTTTTATATTGGAAAAAAACTTTTTTTTATTTGATAATGTCTTTTATATTCAGAAATGTGGCACCGCCATGGGAACGAAATTCGCCCCCAGTTATGCCAATCTCTTATTGGATTTTGGGAGGACCATAACATCTGGCCCAATGGCATACTGGGGGAGGGCATTGTCCTATGGCGGCGCTACATTGATGATATCATTTTAGTGTGGCAAGGAGATCAGCAAAGTTTGGATCATTTTATTCTAAATCTTAATGTAAATGAGTTGAATTTGAAATTTACACACACAACTAGTAAGACCTCCATTGAATATCTGGATTTAGTTATTTATATAGAGGATGGATCTGTAAAAACTAAAACTCATTTTAAAAGTGTTGACAGCAACAATTTCATTTTACGGTCTAGCTGTCACCACCATAGATGGATGGATGGTGTGCCTTACAGCCAGTACAGAAGATTACGTAGAAATTGCACAGACGATAATATGTTTAATGAACAATGCAAAATTTTGGAAAATCATTTTATTCAGAAAAATTATAAAAAAGATACATTAGATATAGCATTCAATAAGGCCAAATCATTACAGAGAAAAGATTTACTAGAACCAAGAAATGTTTTAAAATCTAATACCAATAATTTTGATACTGCATTTTTAACAAGATATAATAAAGAAGCTGTTAATATTAATAACATTTTAAGAAAACATTGGCATGTTTTAAAAACAGATAAAATTCTTAATGAAGTATTACCGGAACAACCCAAAGTTATTTTAAAAAAAGCACAGAATATAAAAAATATTGTGGCGCCAAGTGCACTTAAAAAACAGGATACTACCAATAAAGGTTGGTTTAAAAGCATAGAAGGATTCCACGGGTGTTCATCTTGCAAGGCCTGTGAACACAAGCAGATAGACAAAAAAAGTTTTATTTGTAACAATAGTCAAGAATTTTTTCAAATCAAACAATATATGAACTGCTACACAGATTTTGTCATTTATGTTCTACAGTGTCCCTGTGGGCTACAATATGTAGGGAAGACTACTAGACCCATTAGGACACGCATCATTGAACACCTGAGTAACATTAGACGTGGAATTCTTACACATAGTATATCAAAACATTTTGCCAAATATCATAACTCCAACCCAGAATATTTAAAATTTACTGTTATTGAAAATGTTAAACAGCATTGGAGGGGACGCAGCAGAGAAATAGACCTTAGCGGAAGAGAAATGTGTTGGATACAGCACCGACAATGTTTATTCGACTAAAAACCGCACGGCTGGATGCGTGGCGGCAGCGTGGAGAAGCGTTGGGAAGCGGCTCGTTCGCGTGACGTCGGTGACGTCACAGTGACGTGCGCGCCCGGCTTCCCCGGCTTCCCCGGCTTCCCCGACTCCCCTGAAGGTTTGAAATGAGGTAAGCGGGGGAGCGGGGATGCAGAGGGGCACAGCAGGAGCAGCTAGGGGGTCGGGAAGGTATTTAAATTGCGCGCGGATTGGAGGGGGGGGAAACGGAGGGGACGCGGCTGGATGCGGCTGGCGCACTGACTATTCTCAGCACCAGCCGGAGTAAGTCCCGGTCAACCGGCGGCTTTTGCTTCAATAAACATTGTCGGTACTGTACATAAATTAAATACACTTATCCCTTATGGCCGGATGTCGTCACCCGTTTACCGGAAGTGACGTCAGACGCCATCCATCGGCGGCGAGTTTGGAGTTGAGGGAAGACGGGAGTGACTTTACCATCCAGGACCAGCACTCTACTGCCTCACGAAACCTTGATATGTACATGTAATATGTACTTATTGTAAGTACATTACCTACTTATCTTTTGTGTGTGATAAAAGTGTTTTTGCGATCTATACCATTGGTCCGTTTTTATCTTCTATGCACACTCCACCCTGTTTGGATTCGAGTACACCATATCCACATGATCTCCGTTTGAAGTTTCCCCGATCCTGAATCCCTTTCCTCTGCTGGAAATATAACTTCATCTACATCTACACTGAAAGAGTCAGAACACTGCCTATTTATATTCCACTTGTTGTAAGTAGGAATTTCTACAGAGCCAAGATACCATACATACTCCTGATTGTATTGACATACTGCACTATTATTGTTTTTATTTTCTTATCTTTTTTGGTGTGTTTCCTGGTCCAATCGCTCCCTTCCCACCCCGGACCAAGACTGCATTTGTAGGGAATCTTTGCATATTCCTTGGAAGGTTGAGAAGTATTGTTTTTTGGGTTACACACTATTATGTATTATTCTAATTACATTTTCGTTTCACTTTGAGAGTTTTAGAGCCGATTCAATCACTTGGGTTCATTCTTTTTACTGCCTATATGCCACTCTGATATATGGGACTTTACATTGTTTTGGCAATCTACATCACCGACATTCCTGCGGGGATCGCTGTAGTTTACCCGGATAACCCAGTGACGTCACGAGCTCTCGCGAGACTACCGCCAGGAGCTCATTGCGGTGACGAAGGGCTGGAAGCAGAGAGATACTCTACACTTGCTCCGGTACTTGGATTAGAACTGCAGTATTGCTGTATTCCTCCACATCAGACGGTACTGGAGCGGCTGTATCCTGCACCTGGGCTGGCGATTGAGTATAACTCATGAATGCTTTTATTTTCCCTATGTTTGTGTGTGCATTTTTATACATCCTACCCCATATAAATTTGTAAACCTTAATTTGCTATGAGTGCGTCTGTTTTTTGTTTGTTTTTTCTGTAGATATCTTGGAGGGAGTGGTACCCCCTGCATTCAGGCTGCAAAGACTCAATTGGACAGTGTTTGGAGTTGGATTTTGATTTGTATTTCTTTTTATATTTGGACACTATTCATTCATCTGTTTTTATTCATTTTTTCATATGTGTTTTTTATTTTCTATCACTTAGTTTTTAATAGCTATTCATTTCATCATATCTGCCTGTTAATATCTAGATTTAGGTGGCGCCATATCTTTTTTCTCTCCTTCTATATCTATATATATACATCGCCCGAACATCATGAAGTACGGTACCATGAAGATTCATGTCTGGTGCAGTTGTACGCATGCCCCAGACCTTTGATGTTCTTGCTTCATTCGCCCTTTTGAGAGCTCTTTAGGGGTGTCTAGCATGTCCAGCAATGTTCGGTTGAACCTCTCTGGGAGCACGTCTCCCTCTGGATGATACGGAGTACTGTAGTTCTATACTTCTGGATATTTAATACAGGTGCAGCCACGAGCATCCGAACACTTGCCTTGGAAAATCTGGGGCAATCTCCCAATAATGCTGCAACATTTCTGTGACATTTCTGCGACATTTCTGCAGACATACTAATGGCCCATCGGATTAACACAGCGGGGGTCCCTGGCAGTCCTATTCAAACTGGCCAGGGATCCCTGCTGTGTTAATCCGATGGGCCATTAGTCTTTCTGCAGAAATGTCAGAGAAATGTTGCAGCATTACTGGAAGATTGCCCCAGATTTTTCAAAGCAGTGTTCAGATACTCGTAGCTGCATCTGTAGCTTGAACAGCTCCTTGACGAGCTTGCTCTCGAAGTCTCTTCCCTGGAATGCATCCGATTCGGCAGACAGTAATGTATGAAATACTTCTCCCACAGTACTTTGGCGACTGTGACAGCCTTCTGGTCCTTTGTCAGGAATGCTTGAGAGTAGCGAATGTAGTGGTCTGTCACTACTAGGACATTGCCGATACTTTTTGAGTCTGGCTCGATGCACAAGAAGTCCATGCAGATGAGGTCCATGGGAACAGAGCTTTTCAGATGGCCCATTGGGGCTGCACGAGTGGGCAGAGTCTTCCTCTGGATACACTGCAAACACTTCCAGCAATGCCGTTATTCGGACTCTCGTAACTTTGGCCAGAATAATTAGTCCCTCACTAGCCAGAAGGTATTATCCACCCCCAGATGTCCATGGTCATCGTGCAGGGATTGCAGTACATGGTACTGTATGCTTCAGGGCAGAACCAGCTGTCGTCGGTCAGGATGATTGAGGCAGGGGACAATCCGGTAGGAAAGATAAGGACGTGTTGGGGTTTCTATATGAATTGAGACTTTTGGGCTCTGCTTGAACAGCTCGGAGGGGGTTAAGCTAATGAGGAAACTATGAATTACCTCTGACCTGCTCGTTTGAAATTCACGCTCCGTCCCTCTATGGTCCCGGTGAAGCATAGCACAGCTCACAGTTAGCCACTGTCTCCTTCAAGTGAGAGCGTGGATATTCCTGTGTGTCGAATCCTGCAGAGCTGCCGTGCGTCCATCCAGTCAGAAAACAGTATACAAAAATGAAGCAAGGTATTGGCTGGTCAGCGGACCTGAAAAAATGCACGAACAGCAAGGTTTTGGTTATTCCATCTGTGTTCAAATATTATGTATTAATTTTTAGATCAGATCCTTTGCATCTGGTCTATTTTGGTTCATTACCAGTTGAGATTTTGCAGCGCTGTATTTCTCATACATATTATGAATTATAAGTAGTTAACCTAGTTGGTGTTCTCATTCAAGTGTATTGACGTCATGTTTCATTTTATCAACATCTGATTACCATATGTAATTAACATCAGATATGTTTGCCAATAGGAGGGGCTTTATAAACCACCTGTGTATCAGCCCAATAATACTCCTTGAGATAGTGCCATTGCAGCGTGAAACGCATGGAAGGAGAATCCCCTTGTATTGTCCTCACTTCGTTCACTGTTTTTATCATGTACTGTAGTTTAATAAATTTTTCTTATTTTATCATACCGGTGAGTTGTTAGTGCATTTTTTTTGGTCCGCTGACCAATCCCTTGCTTCGTTTTTGTACACTTCAGGATAGTGTTCGAAGGATTTCCAAGCCATCTGGGTGGCAGTAGGCTTAGGGGAGCGTCTAGGGTTGGCATCCCAACGAATCTGCTAGTCTCAATTCGGAAAACACAACTTTGTCCTCCACGATTGAAGCAGTGCAGCACAGTGCCCGCATCCCAGGTCCAGGGATTTCTTCCAAGGGACTGTCGTCCTGCGTCGTACTCATCCAGGTCTTCTGGATAGAGCATCGGCTCCTACAGTATGTTTAGAGGTCCTGGCTTGTATTTCAAGATAAATTGATAATTGGGGAGGGCCGCTAGCCACCTGTGGCCGGTGGCACCCAGTTTGGCTGAGGTTAGGATATATTTCAATGGGTTGTCCGTTCTAACTTCGAAGGAGACTCCATACAAGTTGTCGTGGAGTTTCTTGACTACTGCCCATTTGAGAGTGAGGAACTCCAGTTTGTGAACCAGGTAGTTCTGCTCACTGGGAGTCAAGCTTCAACTCACGTACGCCATCGGGTTAAGGCCAGCCAGATACATCTGGTATAATACAGCTCCCAGCCATTAAAACAGGCTTCCACATGCAGGATATATGTTTTCTCTGCATCATGTAAGCCAGGACTGGGGCTTCTGTCGGCTTTTTTTGAGTCCTCTGAAGGCTTTTTCGCAGGCAGATCTCCACTTGTGGAGATGGAGAAGAGTGTTCGTGGAGAAGCGGCCTTCTGCCGAAGTTCCTCTGGGTAGATCTTTAGTAGGTTGTTGAGGACCTTTGCTTTCCTAGAGTATCCGTCTATGAACCACCGGTAGTATCCACAGAACACCAGGAAGGAGATCATAGCTCTATCACGTTGTCTGGTCTCGGCCAGTTCACCTCAGCTTCGACCTTGGCGGGGTCGGTAGCCACTCCGTCGGCAGACACTACGTATCCCACATGGGTGACTGATGGGTGACAGAACCAGCACTTGTCTAGAGACAACTTAAGGCCTTCCTTGCCCAGTCTATCCAAAACCTTCAGGAGGTGTTCCTCGTGTTCTTCGAGTGTTCTCCCAAACACGATGGTGTCATCAAGGTAGACTAGACACTCGACTAGATTCATATCCCCAATGGTCTTCCCATTAGCCACTGGATGGTCGCTGGAGCACCTCAGATGCCTTGGAGCATTCAGGTAAACTGATAGAAGCCGAGAGGGCAGACAAACGCTGTCTTCTGCTGGTTTTCGGATCTCATGGGTACATGGTAGTACCCAGATCTCAGGTCCAGCATGCTGAACCACTGGATCCCGTCAGCATGTTGAGGATCTCCTCTATCCATGGCAGTGTACTGGTCAGGTACACCTGTTCAAGATCTGGTAGTCAACACACAGGCAGATGGATCCATTTTTCTTGCATACCACCACTATCGGAGAGGCGTAAGTCTATGAGATTCGGTCACGATGCCCTCTGTCTCAATTTCCTTCAGGACTTTGTCACGTCCTCCACATCTCTGGGAGTGTGTCTTCTGTGCATGCGCTGGATCAAATATGTCAGCGCCCTGCACTGGCATCTGCCGTGGAGCTCGGGAGCAACAGAGATCTCTATTTCTGACCGCAGCCCCTGCAGTTGTAGCCTCCCCCTTCTGCGCTCCCACATCGGAGATAAGGGGGGGAAAGAGGGACCCAGCTACATATTATTTTTACAGAGAATGTACAGCTATAGCCAGATTAATTGTCCTGTTCTCCTCGAGAAGGTGTGAGATTAAAGACACGTCTGCACTTTGATGTCCGCGCCTCGGCTATGGACAAGCTAGGCTTCAGTCAGTTGGCATAATTATTTGTGCGGTTATTTATGTTAGTGCCGTTCAGTACATATGGCCGCCAGATGGTGCTCTGAATAGATTCGCCTATAATACTCAATTGCTGTTAGGGGGGTGCAAGGGAACTGCAGGTTGCAAATAAATGCCAGGGATTTAAACTTGGTATTTTGCGGCAACAAGAACAGTAAGTCTGGCCACATCTGTACGGTACTTAAATCTGATGCTTCTTGGATGAGTTTTGATAAAAAAATGCTTTATAATTCATTTATTGCAGACAGTACAGCTGATGGCATTGTACAGTATCTGTGTCCTTGCATGCCAGGAACTTCACACACATTTCAATACAAGATACAACGTTGAAATGTCTCACTTTAAACACAGGAATTATATTAGAACAAGTCCCAAATACCTCAATGTGGGAGTCAAAGACAGTCTTTATGTGTGGGAATTTGCTTATCTCTTTAAGTGTGGTCACATTTTGTATAGCATATGTAAAAATCAGGAGAGAAAGCACTCTATCTATCTATAACATTGATTTCAATTCATGTCTATAACTCAAAAACAGATGTTAATCCAAATTTGTATTACCATTTGAAAGAGAACTAATTTTCTCCAATAGTTTAAATACCATACATTCATTATCTTAGATCAGGCCTGCACAACTCCACAGGTTTTCAGGATATCCCTACTTCAGCACAGCTGGCTCAACTAGTGGCTCAGTCATACCGAGCCACTAATTAAGCCAGCTGTGCTGAAGTAGGGGTATCCTGAAAACCTGGCCTGTTTGCGGCCCTCGAGGACTGGAGTTGTGTAGGCCTGTCTTAGATGCATATATGGTACAAAAAAATGAGGATCCAAGTTGTATTTCTGTCCCCATTTGTTACAACAATACCAAATAAACATAGATATATACTGTATAATCTAATTGCAAGGATAAATATATAAAACAGAAACTTCAAGAAATTATAGAAAGAACATTTGAAAAGATAAAAACCCTCCTATAACAATTATTTTAGTGGAACACCTTTAGATCCAATGACTCATTCATACCCTTGGGAATAAGTTATCTAATTCAAAGATCCATTGTGACTCAATTCTAAGGAGTATGTTTTCCATATCTCCTCTCCTTTTAAATGGCAATACCCCCATAAGTAACTTGAAACTTTAATTGTCTTACTCCATGTCTCAAATTTTGTCTAGCCACCAGGGAATCTATAATACCACTGTCTGGTGTTGTAAGAGCTTGTCTGATGCTACATTTGTGTTCTGTTACAGTATGTGTCTCTTAATGGGTTGAATGGTCTTTTCACATAACATTCCCCACATGGGCACAATAGTAAGTAAATGATAATATTTGAAACACAGGTATAAAAGTTATTAATCTTATATGGTTTCCCCAATCTGGGATGTCAAAATGTATCTCTCGTAATGACAGAATTGCAATTACGGCATGGGAATCTACCCTTACTTTTCTTGGTCAAAAGCTTTGTGTATTATCCATCACTGACCTGTCTGCTTTGATGAGTTGATCTCTCAGATTCCTCCCTCTACTATAGGAGAAGAGAGGAGGTGTTTGGGGGATATTAAATAATACAGAGTTACTGTTAAAGATTTGCTAATGTTTAAAGAACTTATTATATCTCTTGATGCAGAGGTATATTTGGAAGCAAATAAATTCTACCATCATTCTTTTTGAAACCTTAGTTTCAAATTTTCAATGTTAATAACTTAGCTCTATCCATCTGTTTTTACATGTTTCACAATGGTCTGTCTCTTATAAACCTTTCTGTGATTTTTTTTGCCATTTCTGGCAAACTTTTATCTAGAATCGTAAGCATCTGAAATGATGCTTTTAACTCTTAATAGCTGTCCAAATGGTAGTTTATCTATCAAGATAGGTGTATGAAATCTATTCCCCAACAACAGATTGTTTCTATCTATCACTTTCACATAGATATATGTCATTAAACACCAGCCATTTTATTAATGGTAACATCGAAAAAATGAATCTTATTATAATCTACAGTACCACCACTGTAAATTTGATTGTAGGGTAAGATAGATTGATGGAATTAACAAAAGCAACTAGGTACTCCATGCTGCCCTGCTTTTCATTGTTTAATGACCTTGTACTTTTCATTAGAAGTACAGTACAGTACTATTGCGGTATCACACTATACTTAAACACTATGCATTAAATACATTTGTGTTAGTCCATTTGAACTTGGCATGGAACATGGCCTGTACTAAATGCGAGAGAAAACCTGTTTGCAGTTATGCTTATTTGATATATTCAGCCATTCAAGACAGTACAGCTAAAAGGGCAACTCATCTCACATCTATCAGTATATTGCTACAAAGTATCCATTATACGGAGAGAAAAAAAAAAGTCTGGAAGAATTCTATTTGACACAACTTAAGCATTAATGATTGCTTTATTAGATCAGCGTGCTCCGGTAAGATGGACAGGTACTGGGCACTGCACACATAATGGTTGAATATGTTCGAGTATGGTAACTTTTGAAGGAGATTGAATAGACTTTTCTAAACCAATAACTTTGATTTGCTCCTACCCAAGTAACTGACTAATATAGTTATCAGTAATCAACATGGACAAGGTTATTTCCAGGTGTATACCTATAACAGTTACATTTAAAAAATGGCTTACCATAAAATATGATCATGTTGAATCATTACTACTTTATTTGGAGCAACACAAAGTTACTTCCTAGGACCAAAACTTGTGCGAAATGTGTTTTAGCTTTCTGCCGTTTTTTTTTCATTATAATGTGCATTGTTGTTATGTATTTTGTGCTACAGAGTAAGTAATATTTAAGAAAGTGAAAACCATCTAGATTCCTTATCGATAAAGTCATAGGTTTAAAGAAAATTTGCCATGCCATGTGACGATTTGCCACTACAACTCTTCAAATAGCTTAGGCTAAGGCCCCGCTCCCAGAGTCAGCGCGCCCGCACTGCAGACAGGCAGGGCGCTGACATACACAGACCCGATATGCGGTCTGTAGGGAGCGGGAGCCGGAGCGGGAGGTGGGCGGGAGTGGAAGGTTTGAACGGGATGGGGGGCGTGGCTTGAGCAGAGGGACCCGCTACTCTCCCCCCCCCCCCTCCCTCCACGGCTCGGGTAAGTAAAGCAACACACACACACACACACTGACAGAGGCAGGCACACTCATACACACACACACACACACACAGACAGACAGAGGCAGGCACTCACGCACTCAGGCACACACATACACACACACACACACACACAGACAGGCACTCACGCACTCAGGCACACACACACATACACACACAGACACACAGACAGACAGAGGCAGGCACTCACGCACTCAGGCACACACATACACACACACAGACAGGCACTCACGCACTCAGGCACACACATACACACACACAGACAGGCACGCACACACTCAGACACAAACACAGAGAGGCACTCACGCTGCTGTCACTCCACACTCCTCCCCGTTCCCCGAAGCCTCTCCTCCTCCCGAAGCCTCCCCTCCCCATTGGCTCACAGCCACACCACGTGACGCGTCAACACTAGGGAACACCATTCTCTTGTATCCCATAGCGGCTGACGCGCCACAGCGTGTAGTAAGCTGTGCAGCCAGGGGGGACCGGGACCGGCTCCGCAGGATTCCCCTGCTGGTGGGAAACTCGCATGTGGCCGCCCGCGCCACCGAGCGCAGCGGGACTGAGGCCTTAGATTTGTGCCATAGGATTAGCTATGAAGAATGGTAACACCCATTGAGACGCTGCTAAGGGATTAGCAAGATTGCTCGTAATGATGAGAGATCTTCCAAACTATGATATGAACATGGACCGAATAAAGGACTTATGTAGATACCTCAAGGACAAGTACCATACCACATTAATGGAAAGGTTTTTACAGCCACAAACAGAGGCATGAAAGAAAAAGTTATACATTACAATTTTTATAATGAAACATCTATTGCTATTTCTAGTGTTCCTAAATTTCTGCTTCTTCTCTGACTAGAAATTGAAATTCATGCAACAGGATTCTTAACGATAAGCAAACGAAACCTAGCAGATACAATGGCTAACCTACATATCAGGTATTAGCACCAAAAAAGTGCCTTATTTTATCGTGCAATCAATGTTGCACTGCCAAAAAAGGCATTTTTTACCAGATCTACTAAAAGCATCAAATTCAATAAAAAGTAGTCATAATACCACATTTTCAGGACAAAATGTCCATACATCAACTTTCAATATTGATCTGAACAAAATGAACGGCATAAATACACCAAATATTGTATCACCTAGTCCGGCTGGCGTTAGTTCTGTCTTTCCTATGTATATAATGTCCAATATACTGCCCCCCTTGGCTTTACTAGCCACTAAGGTGGGCAATGGGGTTAGGAAGGGAATTGATTTAATGTATTAAACACCTTTGGTGCCTGTGGTATACCTTAGTATGGTATAATTAATAATGCTCATACATTGGTTTATAGTGGGTGCGATATTAACTCCACTTGTATTGTATTTGATGCATCAAGCCCAATGAGTCTTTCAAAGATGAACTTTAATTGTAGATAAATTCATGCTGTGAAGTGTGCCTGTCGTGCGCTCCGGAGTGCGCTATGAAAATGTCAAATGACTGTGTCTGAAGCAGGGGGAGGTTCAGCGGGGAGTCCATTGGGAAATGTATAATATCCTGCAGTCACTCTCCTATGTGGATAGTGTCTCTTGCCCCAAGGATTTAAGTTCCGCCAGAGACCCAGGTGTAGGATACTTGGAGTAAAAGTCTTACCGTCTATAGTACAGCTTTCTTCAATGCCGGGTCCAGCTTCCACAATGAATGTAGACTGCACGTCTGCGGTGAAGGAACAGCCCCTCCTCCCCCTTCTAGGTGCCGCCAACAGCAAGGTAGATGGTAGACACGTGTGAGGACCTCTCTGACTTTTCTACCACCTACTTTTTGTTAAACATAAAGCCTTTTTTACTTTTGCACCTACTGATGATTTGTTCAGTTTTTGGCTGTTCCTGATCCTGTGTGTGCCCTGTCCTTTGCTCTCCCTGTTGCTAGATAAATTCATATCTAGTGATAATCTAAAAGCTACCCCTACTTATCTGAATTGATCTGTTAATGGAACAGATGAATGATGGAGGTCAATTTGATGGGCAACAGTGACATCTACAGGAGTTTTTTTGTCTGCTGACACTGCAAAAAATATTGCTGACATTGCATAACAAACATCAACCCAATTGTCTAAGACTGTCCTTGGGGTGTTAGTATTGTGTGTCAGGGAAAGTACAATTACCACAGCTTTAAGTCTGGTGAGGAGGTACACATGCATATAAGACTGCAGCATATATACTGTGAGGCCATGTTAGCTGAAAAAAATATTTCTTATTAGATTGTATCAAGTATTTTGTATCCAGTTATTTCACTATGTTTTACAAAAGGGAACTACTGTTCTAGTATTCCCCAGAACACAATCAAGAACAACTCTTCAAATCTGTCCCTGACAGTCCATCTTAAGTCAACTTTTAAATGTTCCCCAAGATTCACAAACCAGGAAACCATGGCTGTCCTATAATCTCCAGAATTAATATACATACTAAAAGATATCAGGACTCACAGTACAGTATGAAAAACCTTTCTGGAAAACACTTGTATATACTATAAATAACAATACAGGATACCATAGACATTCCCAGAAAACTAAGCAATAATATTGAATTACCATGTGACTTGATCTTAGTCCCTATGGATGTTAGTGCCTTATACACCTTCATCCCACACAATGAAGGAATATCAGCCATCATCATCATCATCATCATCATCATCATCATCATCAACATCATCAACATCATCAATTGTTGATCCAATGCTGGATGAAGACGTACCCAATAATCTTGCATGTACTGTGGTTGCCATCCACTCTTCTCCAAGTTGCTCCAACAAACTTCCGATTTCAACCTCCCATCTTACTTTTGGTTGTTGTCTTTGGTCTTTTAATTTCCCTTGGAATCAACTGGAGTACCATCTTTGTCTAATGATTGTAATTTCTTCTTCCGATATATCCAGCCCAATGCCTATTAATTTATCCATCTATGTGATGATGTTACAGACTTTTGTTTTGGTAATACCCTATGTACATTTATCCATACTTGTTTGAGTTATCTGAAGATTTTAAATTATCTTTGCATTTAGGGTGCAAATTTGACATCCATACGTGAGCAGTTGCAGAATACACTGGTCAGGAACTTTCCAGTGAAAGGTCCATCTGAAAAATTGCCCTGTTTCTTTCAACTGCACTCCATCCTCTCTTCAATCTCCTAATGACTTATTTGAAAAAGTTCCAATCCATTATTACTTGCCAGACAAGACAGACATAGTCTTCATGTTATCATTGCAGAGTTGACACATTTGTTGATCACTTTGCTTCTGCTGATATTCATATGGAGGCGCACATTCTTACTTGCTTCGGCTA
Organism: Ascaphus truei; assembly: GCA_036426205.1. Taxonomy (NCBI): domain Eukaryota; kingdom Metazoa; phylum Chordata; class Amphibia; order Anura; family Ascaphidae; genus Ascaphus; species Ascaphus truei. The sequence continues at coordinate 322,111,003 of CM071567.1, read as the reverse complement.
GTTCTCTAATTTGTTGCTGAGGTCTTCTGGACTTCTGACAAAAATAACGGAATTGAAAAATTGAAGGTGACTCAAGTATTCACATACTAGTATTCATTTTTATTCCAAATTCAATGTCTTGAACAATTCTGAAAGTGTTGCTGTGAAAGGTTTGATGACATGGTGTCTCTCTGTAGCACTCCCTTGCTTATACGCCTTTATCTTGCTTGTATCTTCATGTAATATAATGGTTGATGTGACATTCTAGTAAATGTTCCTTATAATATTAAGGTACGCTCCTTCAGGACTGTCTTCTTAATGCCTTTAAAACTGCTGAAGTATAGACAAAATGAAATGCCTTTTTTTGTAATATACGAGTCTCAAACTGAGTGGTAAATCTTATATGTTTCTGAGGGAATGAGGGAAATCACCTCCTGTATGACTCAATATGGTCCATTGTGTTGTATCCACTGAGGAATCCTTCTTGTTCTTTAGGCTGGGTAAATCTCAGGGCTTTTGCAACCGATTAGTGAGCATCTTCATTAAAATATAAGTGATCGAAAGAAGACTGATTTGGTCTGTAGTTCTTGAGGTCTTTGGGGCTATTTACTAAACTTTGATAAGTGACTTAACACTTGTTAAGTGCACTTTTCAGGCGATATTGCATGTGTAGCTAGTCATGAAGCTTCAATAACATGGCATCACTTTAAAATGGCTTTTTAACAAGCGTTAGCGCTCTTGCTATAACAAGCCGTGCGGTAGCTGAAAAAATGCCAAATTCAATTTTTTTTGCCAGTAACTGCTATTAACAAAGCTTCGATATGCAAATCGCAGGTTAAACACTCACATTTTTTCTCGCTTACCTAAAGGGTGGCAAGATTGGAATCGTGATTTGCATATTATTCATTTTATTTTATCTACAAAGATTGAATTGAAGCTTGGGGTCTTCGGAGCTGAACCACATTCATTTCAGCTATGGAGACCCCTTGCTTCAATCCTATGTAATAAAATTAAATTACAGCCAGCTTCATTACTTTAGTGGCTAACCGCTAAGGTAATGAATGGGGTTAAATAGCTGGAACTACATTGTTGGTGGTAGAATGGATGAGTGAAGGTTGTAGTTGCCCTAGAGTGGGGGTTAAGTCTCCAAAGGAGGCTTGCAGTAGGAGATAACCCTTCATTACCTTAGCGGATACTACTGCTAAGGTACTGAATGGGGTTAAATAGCTGGAACTGCTTTGTTGGTGGTAGAGAGGGTGAGTGAAGGTTGTAGTTGCCCTAGAGTGGGGGTTAGGTCTCCCAGGAGGGTTGCAGAAGGAGATAACTCCTGGGAGGGATTAACCGCTCACTTACTTTAGCAGTTACAACTGATACGGTAATGAAAGGGTTAACCCCTACCGCAAGTCCTAAACACCCTCTTTGGGCCAACTACCTCCTTCACCCACCCTTTCTGCCAACAATACCACACAGGAATGGGCAAACGTGATATTAGACAAATAGTGATTCTGTCCAATCAAATAATCATTAAAATGTAAAACAATAAAATACATTACAATAAAAAACACATTACTATTAAACAAAACGGTAACCATTTAATCCATTGATTGTTACTGTGGTAATCTATGCCATCAATACCACATTATCAAGCAATGGCAACTCAAGAACCCCCCCCCCCCCACCCACCACATGCAGTCCAATAATGGGCAAAAGGACTATTATTGGGATAAAAGCTCATTTGCCCATTAAAACTGAAACATTAGCCAACATATACAGTAGTAAATAAACATTGTACTTACCTCTGCCAGTATGAAGGCCATCCTAGTCCATATATTTGGTCTCCGCGTCCCCTTCCTCTTCCGTGTGCAGCAACATTAAAATAAAAAAATCTAACTACTGGCCAGTAATCCCTTAATCACTTTAGAAGTTATTAACCAATATGGTAATTAAGGGGTTAACTCCCCCGCTACCTCCCTGGGTCAACTACCCCCATCACCACACATACAAATGAGTAAAAGCACTAGTAGCCAAATATGGCTAATAGCCCATTTGCCCATTTTTGTTCAAAATAAACTAAATGCACAATAAAATCAGAGTGACATAACAGTACAATACATTACCCAATAACCAATAAACCCATTAATTGTCACTGTGGTAACCTATGCCCACAATGGGGGCAGAGATTACCACATTGGCAATGAATGAACAACATAAAAAAACAATAAAAAAATAAAAAACATTACAATAAAATAAAAACAAACATTTGCCAAAAAATGCATTGATTGGGAGTATAGAATAACCACATTGTCAAAGGGGCATAGATAAACACATTGCCATTCAATGGGAATCCTAAAAAAATACACAATTAAATAAAATACAATCAATGTGTATCGTACCTTTTCTGAGATGAAGAAACACCCTTTTCATCAAACTGAATTGGGGGAGTCCCCAATTAGTAAATCTTCTTTCTTCTCTTCTTTCTTTTCTTGAACAGGTGCAGTAGCTGTTGATCCGCCATCTTCTTACGTTCAAATGAGACCGGACCACCACTCCCGCATCACATAACCAGGACATTAACATTTGCAAGAGTTACCGGCACCCCATACGGAGGCCTGTACCTCAGGAAGCAGGGGGTCCATGGACCTTAAATTAATGTGGTTCAACTCCGGAGACCACCTGCTTCAAAACTGTGATTAAAATAAAAACTGTACGATCGCTTACAAGAGATTTGAAGGGGAAGGGAGATGCAGCTTCTCTCTGTGCTGCTCCTCAAGACTGCTGGAGTAAAATTGAATGTTAAGTTCATTTAGCTCTTTAAGCAAATACAAACTAGTGCGGTATGCCATTTCTTTTACCAAACGTTAAATAAAATACGATTTTTCTTAGAGAATACCGTTTTTACACAAATTAAATTTCGGTAGCAACATGCCAACCTCATCATGTTGCAATGAACTTTTTGAAGTTTAATTAATAGGCCCCTGTGGCAGGACGGCCTGTAGCCGAGGTCAGGGAATAGTCCACATGGGTACTTTCAGGTAAATGAAAACTTTGAGTGGCTTTATTATCTCCACAGCAAAACATAACATGTGGGCACACTGTCCCATTAATCAAAACAAAACCTGCTCCACATTGGGAGAACTGACTAACACTCCAAGCCTACCAAACCATAAATGTATATTAAGCAGTCAGGAAAACAAATTAACAATTCTTACATTCGTTGAAAGAGTTAGTTGGGAAATCCGTCTGGCTAGCAGCTCACATAGCAGAGTTCTGTGATTTTATTTGTTGAAAAACATGCAACATATACAATACAGAAACAGACTGTCAAAATATTACATATTTACATCAGGAGGGAAAAAAATGCAAATGAAACAATGGAACACAAATTCAGTGCAATTATTTCAAATTTTTTAATTTCTCCACAGTTTTTCCCACTGTTTCTTTTCTATTCTGCTTTCTGCCCTCTGTTTCTGCCCTCTGATCTGAGCAACCATCTCTTGCAATGTTTCCTCCTCAGAAAGTACTTTATTATTTACTGACACAAGAACTCTTGATATCCAAAGGTGATACAAAATGGTGGCATTGATCACTCTCAGGGTGCTGGTGTTAACACCCAGATATGTAGAAGCAAACCCAAACACTATCTCTGCATATGTCTGTGTATGCAAATGTTTTATTCCTAGTCTGTGCGAGGCTTTTTCCCAAACTGCCTGTGAGAAGCTACAATCCTTTATAAAATGCTCTACTGTCTCCAAATGTCCAACACACCTCTCCCTGGGACAATCCTTGGTCCCATCCTTCTGGTGCCTCAGATTTGTCCTGACATAGGTCTTCCCATGACTTGTCAACCACAAAACATCTCTCATTTTCCAAGGGATTCGCTTCTCCCTGAAAATCCCCCTTGCCTCCTGAGCTCTGACTGACGGACAGTGGAAAAACCCAACTGGCGCTAAGAAGGACCTACCTAAGACCAATTTGTATAACACTTTCCTGGGAGTGTCCCTTAGTTCTTTTGCAGTTAAATTCTAACCTCTTATTTGTCTAGCAACTTTCCTTATGAAAACTGGAGGATTATATATTTTAGATATTATTTTTCTAACCGGGCCCTCTGTAAACCAGTCTCTTAGGAGACCCTACCCAACAGGAGACACATTTCTCATGATTTACCCTTGAATTTGACACAATTCCATATTTATCAATTAAAGTTCTCACTTCCTCCACTTCTTCAGAACTGGTTACAAATATTGTAACATCATCTGCATAGGCAAGACATTTTATTTTTTCCTGAGAAGGGACTGGGAACAAAAACCCATTTATGTTTATATTGCCCTCCAAAAGTCTTAGAAAAGGATCTATTGCAAAAACATATAACAAGGGACTTAAAGGACATCCTTGCCTAACACCAGATTTTATATAAATCCGCTCTCCTTGACACCCATTCACTATTGGGATTCCTGATGCTCCATTATACAAAGTCTTAAGCCACATTATAAATGTATTGGGGATCCCATACCTTTTTAGAACATAAAATAGAAACGTATGATTAACTCTATCAAAGGCTTTGCTTTGATCTATACTTAGTACATATCCCTTCATAGAGCCTGTCCTGCTGTACTCAAAGATTTCTCTTACCAATAACAGGTTATTCACTATCTTTCTCCCTTTCACTGCACAGCCCTGTCGTTCACTAATCAGCGTACCTGACACGCTACTTAACCTAATAAACAGACTCTTAGCTAAAATCTTGTAATCAACATTTAATAATGCTATGGACCTCCAATTTTTTAAATCATACTTATTACCCTTTTTAAATAATAATACTAATAAGGATTCCTGCTGGGAGTTTCCTAGTTCTTGGGAAACCAAAATGGAATTGTAAAGCTGAGCTAGGAGCGGCGCTAAAATATCCTTGAAACATTTATAATACTCAGCAGTTAGACCATCTGCCAGGAGTTTTCTTCAATTGCAAAGATGCTATGGTATCCTCTACCTCAGAGTTACTGATGGGTCTTATAAGGGCCTCTGTCTCTTCCTTATCAAGGGTTGGTAGTCTAAACTGATTTAGAAACTGCCCTATCTCACTCAGTGCAGGGTCTTCTGATGTATATAAGTCACCGTAGAATCTTGAGACTAGATCTAATATCTCCCTATTTGTCTGCATCACTACACCCTCCTCTTTTAGTAGACCTGGAATTATTTTCCTCTCACTCCTCCCCTTACATGCCTCAAAGGGGTCTGGAGAAGAGGTAAACTGGTTCCCAAAACTGCTTTCCTCCTGTAGGGTTTTATACCTGTTATACTGAAACTCTAGCATTTTCTTCCTTGTTTCTGCTATCTCCTTTCCCAAGCCTTCTCTCCCCAGTTGTAGTTCTGAATTCAGTTTTGTCAGTTTATTTCTCAACTGAATATACTTCTGCTGTGCATTTGATAAACCAACCCTAGCTTCTTTTTTGAATAACATTTTTATATCTGATTTAAAATTTTCCCACCATTCTGCATAGTCTGAAAACAAAAACTGTGTAGAAAATCCTATTTAATCAGAAAGTTTTCAAATTGCGCCTTAAGGATCCTGCTCTAACAGTTATAGAGTTTAATTTCCAAACTCCTCTACCAGTACTGGCTCGTTAATATTAATATGTGCCTCTCAACGAGGTGGTCAGTACATTGCTGGCTGGCTTAAAAAACCAATTGTACCAATTTCAACAGCGCTTATTACATAAATCTATCCAAACTACTGCTGTGTCCCCCCAACTATAGGTATACCCAGGCTTGTCTGGAAACATCAACTATATCCATCCTTAAGTTTTGCATCTCTAACATTTGATTTTAAAAAACTCCATCACTTATTATTCTTTTCCCCCTGACCTATCCTGAATACATGTTACACAATTGAAATCTCCAGCTAATAGCACTGTTTAACTTGTAATAATACGGCTTTATTTGTTCAAATAAGAGTTTACTCAAACTTAGTTTTTGGAGTCCATAAACATTAATTAACCTATATTGTGTTTTGTCAATAACATATCAATTAATACAAACCGACCTGGTGAAATTTCAACTAATTTATCACTGAAAATGGCAATCTTATAAAAACCAACACCCACATAAGAATCAGCCCAATAGACCAAAAGGAAGCCCTCTCTCTCCAATCTCTTTTGATTAAAGATGCAGATGCGGAAGTCAATCTAGTTTCCTGTAAAACTAAATATCATCAATCCCATTTTTTTCAATTCCCCAAGTAATACCCTCGGGATTTAGCGTTCTAACACTGTTACATTCACAGTGCAACCCTAATAGGCCGTTGGGTTGGGTCAGTGTGACGATAGTGAGGGTTTGGCCCGATTAACGGAGTTACTCCCCAAGGGCCCCCTCTAACCTCCCAGGGAGACAGGGGTTAACTGGCGAGGGAGCCCAGAACTGTGACTTAAACCCTTGTTAATAACATGAAAATGCTTATTTCCCCTGTGTAAATGATGTTGTTGCTGGATCATGGGTCTGCATAACCCACCCACTGGGACTTAAGGGGTTAATCTTATATGCAGTGCTGAATAAACAGTTACCTGAAAACTGGTAATTTGGTAACTGAGTAAGCCAGGACCCTGAGCCTTGGGGTACAGCCTCCGGGTCACCCCCCCAAGTACACCACATATTAAAAATATAACGTTGTCATAAGAGAAACATATATTTTTTTGATAAGTGACTTTTTGCAGTTTTTGAAATATACAGGCAGAATGCTAATGGTGGGCAAATGCTAATAACCTCTCCCTGCCTTTGTAATGCATATCCAAACGGAGGTGTGAATTGGCCTTTGGATGCTAATAGATATCCTGCTAGACTTGCACCGGCTTCACAGGGTATTGTTTATGCGAGAAGCCCAAGCCTACTTCAAAAGTTTTTATTGATGGGGCCAGGGGGGGGCTACCCCCAACAGGATATCAAAAGTGAGTAACTTTAATAAATAAAGAATATTATAGAGTATTTGCGAATCAGCCGATCTTTGGTAGTCTAAACACTGTTATGTATCTGCTGCTAAATGCAGTATTAATATCTCTATTAATGTTCTATTACAATTATTTTTTGTCTCTCCTGCGACCGTCAGGTGTCACAGGCCGTATTATATATCTCACCTGACTGTATGTTTTACTGAACTCAATTATGCAATGATTTGCATGTAAATATGAAATTTTGGTTGAGTCTGAGAAACTGCAGCCCCCCTGCTATGATAATGAGCAGGAGGAGAATTGACAAGCCTGTCATCAAAGACCAGATTGCTAATGTGTTATGCTAGCCGTCGCGGCACCTAGGGAAAGAGATGAGCTTGAAATGTATTAAGTCAAGCCACCCTCACCCAATGTTGTCATGCTGTTCATTGTTCTTCATGCAAATGATCTTCATGCATGCATTGTGTCCTACCTGTTTTGCTGTGATGTCACTCAAATATGAAGAAGTGGCAGGCTGTGATCCTGCTGGCTTTCTTGCCATAATCTTTACGTAGTGTCTATATTTTGCGTGTTATTTGTACATATTTGCTGTGTTCACCTTTATCAAGGAATAAATCACTTATTATATCTTAAGTCTCGTCCCAGTTCCAACCAGGTATTATATTATTTATATATAGTTTTGGTGTAACAATTACAGCCTGTCGCAAGCTCTCGTGACGGCTTGTAATAACTGGTGGCAGCGTTGGATCGAACTGGACCTGGATTACAGTATTCTTCGGTGGGGTACTGGTGATCCAGCGGAACTTGATGGTAATTGCAAGTTCCTGGGACTAAAGATATGACACACACATGTACAACATATAACACAAGATATGGCCCTCCTCACTGTTCCCCTACTTGAGAAGCTTGCCTCCAGAACAAAAAGTGCCGGCCATCCGTCTGACTGGAGCCGGTACCGAGACCAGGGATGTCATACAAGTCGGCGCGGACCAGCAGCCAGCAAGGCTGAGATAAGAGACAGCAATCGTGAGCATGAAACCCCGCAGGCTGCCAAGATCCACACTGCAGCGTGCTGACATCAATCACACACCGCGCCCGGAGAGCAGGAAGGGACCCAGCTCCGGGACGGCAGAGACTTGTGGAGGGAGCGGGTGGTCTGTGGAACCACGGCAGTCTTGCACCAGGAGGGTATTGGCCGTTGCGGCGGCCAGTCCATTTTTCCAGAATTGCTGGCCCTGTTGTTGGCGCAGGAAGAGATGTTCCCAGCAGACGGCTCGACGCTGAAGCTGGCGATGATCCGACTCGCTCTCCCCTCCTCCCGAGCCCCGTGCTCCAGCAACTCTCCGCTCTGGACTCCGTTGCCCCTTGCTGGGGTTAGTCCACCGCCAGCGGAGAAGCTCTGGAATGAGCCCGGCGCTCAGGCAACTCCCCCTCTGACTCCATTGCGCCTTGCTGGGGTTAGACCACGTTGGCGGAGAAGCACCGGCAGTCCGCGGCGGCACTGCCAACAATGGGCCACATAATGCCCAGTCCCTGACCATGTCGCGGTCAGGCGAAGAAGCCCCTCAGCCAACGCTCACGATCTGCGGAAAACGATGACGCCATTAGCTGGCATCCTCTGATGGCTCCCCCCGCCAGGCCGGCACAACCCTCCGCGTGATGTCTCCTGGAAACCTGGACGGGCTGCCATCAGCAACAGCGGCGGAGAGCAGCGGCCATCCACCTGATCCCGGAAAACCAGGGCGCGGCCGAGAGAACGCCGCCACTCCGGCATCCTGCCGCGGCAGTTTTATTTGGGGGAGGGACAGGGTTGCGGAGGGGGTTATTTACAAGTTTGCATTGAGCTGTGTTCCTCCACAAAGGCCTGGACCCTTGTCCTGCAACCGTTTTACCTGTACCAACCCGGCGCTGTTGCGGCAGTGGCCCCGGTGCTGCCCAGCACCAGATGGGGCCGGCGCGGCCGCTCCAGTCCCCCCCCTGCAATTGGACCGAACGAAGGCGGCGGTCCTGCGGGCGCCAGCAAAGTAAGCCAGACCAAGTCGCAGACTGCCCGACTTATTTTTGCCTATGACTGACCCTGTTTTTCTACTATAGGGGACCGTGGGGTGGCAGTGATAGGGTAACCAGGGGAGGGGAAGGAAGGGCAGCAAGTGAGCCCAGCCAGATTTCCCCATTACCCTTGGCGGAGCGCAAGGGGACTCTCAGTTAAAAGTCCCCCTGTTGCAGCCGTGCTATGGGCTGGAGTATCCGGGTTGTGGCAAAGTTAGACCACCCCCGATTACCTGCCAGCCAGAGCGATGCGGGTGCATCTGCACACCAGCAACCTGAGCTCACCCCGTAATGGGGGCACAGCTTCAGGAGGGCTCGCCCCGTTAGCACCCAGCTCTAGGGTAGATTGCCTGGGAGAGGGTTGGGTGGGCCAGTGTGGAACCGGGGAGAGAAGCAGCAGTGACCGCCAGATTTCCCCATTACCTGGCGGAGCGTCCAAGGAACCCTCAGTTAAGAGTCCCCTGTTGCAGCCTTGCGATGGGCTGGGTACCCAGGGTTGTGGCAATTAGTACCACCCCAGATTACCTGCCAGCCAGGAGCTAAGGGGTGATCCTGCACCCCAACCCTGTGCTCATCCCGGTAATGGGAGCATGGTCAGGGGATGGCCCACTCAGGTTCCCTAGGATCCAGGTTAGGATTAGCTAGGGAGGAACGGATGAGGGAGGCAGCAGTAGGTAGCCAGCATCAGTTCTCAGGGGAGGGAAGGAAGGCAGCTTGTAGGGGCCCCAGGCTTCCCCATTACCTGGGCAACAGCAAGGGGATCCTCAGTTAGAGCCCCACTGTTGCAGCCTTGCTATGGGCTGGAGGTAACGGGGTTGTGGCACAGTAGAAGACCACCCCAGATACCTGCCATCCCCAGGAGCTAAGGTGGGTGCTCTACTGCACCAGCAACCCTGAGCTCACCCCGGTAATGGGGCCACAGCTTCGGGAGAGGGCTAGCCCATTAGCACCCAGCTCTAGGTAGGATCGCCTGGAGAGGTGTTGGTGGCCAGTGGAAACGGGGGGAGGGAGGCAGCAAGTGACCACCAGTTTCCCCATTACACCTGGCAACCCTCAGGGGGTCTCAGATCAGCAACCCCTGTTGCAAGCCTAGCTATGGCAGGGGGTATCATGGGCAGGCCAGTTTGCGCCACCCCAAGATACCTGCCCCAAGAGCTGAGCGAGGTTGCAATCTGGAGGATGCCCCTGGGACTCATCCCCGGTAATGGGGAACAGTCAGGAGAGGGCCTCACTCAGTTGTCCCTAGGGTCCAGGCTAGGCTTAGCTAGGGAGAAGCGAGGTAGGGGAGAGGCTGCAGGTAGGTAGCCCCACGATCTCATGAGAGAAGAGGGCTAGTGGTAGCCGGGAGGAAAGCAGCAGGTCTTGCAGCTAGAGTTTCCCTATTGCCCTGGAAGAGCCCAGAGGTTTCTCCAGATCACACCACCCCTGTTGCAGCCTGGCTATGGCTGAAGGTATTTGGGGCATTGGCAGGCTGTGCCACCCAGGATACCTGCCAGCCAAGTGCTAAGGCGGTTTTATCTGGAGAGTGCCCCTGAGCTCATCCCTGGTAAGGGAGACAAGGTCAGGGAGTTAGGTGGCCCTCAGGTAGTTCAGGGTCTGGTGGATGCCAGGAGGGAGAGTGCAGGTGGGCTGCAGGGAGGAAGCTCGGCTGAGGTGCTTGGCCCTAGGGAGCTAGGCAGGGAGGCACGGTGGAGCATGGGAGATAGTAGGGGTTCAGTGGGTTTTATGCACTGCAGAAGCTAGGTGGCTAGGTAGGACCGAGTCCCTTGTTCTGACTGGCCGGAGTGACCCCTCTACAGAACCCCCGACAGGTTCCCAAAGGAGGCTTGGGTAGATGCAGCCAGGAGGAGAGTCAGGAGTATAGCGAGCAGCTACAGTGGCACAGAGCTTCAGGTAGGGTCCCTACGAACTTTGACATAACCCTTTCCCAGACTTGGTTGACAGGGAAGCGACTGTCTGTGCTGGCATAGCTGGTCTCCTGCAGATGCAGAGACATGCCAGTCTCTGGGCGTGTGCAGCCTGGACTGCCAGAGACCCCTTTCACCATGGACTTGGTTCCCAAGCACTGGGGGGGCAGAGGGAGGCCAGGAGAATGCCCGGCGTTGCAGGATCTGGACTTTAACCATCCACGTGTACTGTCAATGCCGGAGGACAATTTGCCAGGCCATCCCTCCGCTGAGATTGAGGGCGTCAAGGGCGCCAGTGCTACCCCAGTGCCTGGGGAGGCGACGTGTGGCACCGGCCCCATGACTGGGAGGTGTGACGATAGTGAGGGTTTGGCCGGTTAACGGGTTATCCCCCAAGGGACCCCCCCCCTCCCTCGCCAGGTGAGAAAAAGGGGTTAACTGGCTGAGGCCCAGACTGTGACTTAACCCTTTTAAATAAATAAACATGAACACTGCTGTATTCCCCTGTGTAAATGATGTTGTTGCTGATCAGGGTCTGCATTAACCCACCCCTGGGACTTAAGGGTTAATCTTATGCAGTGCTGAATAACAGTTAACCGAAAACTGTGAATTTGGTAACTGAGTAAGCCAGGACCCTGAGCCTGGGGTACAGCTCCGGGTCACCCCCCAAGTACACACATATTAATATAAGATTGTCATAAAAGAACATAATATTTTGGATAAAGTGACTTTTTGCAGTTTTTGAAATATACGGCAGAATGCTAATGGTGGGCAAATGCTAATAACCTCGCCTGCCTTTGTAATGCATACCAAACGGAGTGTGAATTGGCCAGTGGGTGCTAAATAGGATTCCTTAGACTTGAGCCTGGCTTCACAGGGTATTGTTTATGCGAGAAGCCCAGCCTACTCCAAAAGGTTTTATTGATGGGGCCAGGGGGGGGGCTACCACCCAACGATATCAAAAGTGAGTAACTTTAATAAATATAAGAAATATTGAGATGTAATTGGCGGAAGTCAGCCATCTTTGGTAGTCTAAACAACTGTATATGTACCTGCTGCTAAATGCCAGATATTAATATCTCTATAATAATGTTTCATATTACAATGTAATTTTTGGTCCTCTGCAACCGTCAGGTGTCACAGCCGTATTAATATATCTCACCTGACTGTATGTTTACTGAACTCAAGTTATGCAATGATTTGCAGTAAATATGAAATTTGGTTGAGTCTGAGAAACTGCAGCCCCCCTGCTATGATAATGAGCAGGAAAGGAGAATTGACAAGCTGGTCATCAAAACCAGATTGCTAATTGTTATGCTAGCCGTCGCGGCACCTAGGGAAAGAGATGAGCTTTGAAATGGTTATATAAGTCAAAGCCACCCTCTACCCAGTTTTCATGCTGTGCTGTTCCTACCTGTTTGCTGTGATGTCAACTCAAATATGGAAAAGTGTGCAGGCGTGACTGCTGGCTTTCTTGCCATAATCTTTACGTAAGTGTCTATATTTTGCGTGTATTTGTACATATTGTGCTGTTCACCTTTATCAAGGAAAATCACTTATAATCTTAAGTCTCGTCCCAGTCCAACCCGGTATAATATATTATTTATATATATAGTTTTTGGTGTACAATACAGCCTGTCGCAAGCCTCGTGACAGGCAGACACAATCTTTTTTTTTTTTACAGATATGCTACTTTCCCTCCTCCTCCTCCCCCACACTTTGAGGGCTTCTGTTCCACCTCTCCATGCATCCAAGTACCCCCCCAAGACAATGCATCAAAGGTATTTGAGGTGGGTATCCCTGATGGCTAACTCCCCAGTTGACCTGGCCTCTGGCCTTTCTTTGCTTGTTGGTTACATGCTCCCATCCTGCCCCTCTGCTCTCGTCCCCTCCCGGCCTCTGCTGCCCCTGCTCCCCTCCTGCCCTTCGGCCCCGTTCCCCTCCTGCCGCTGCTGCCCCTGTTCACCTCCTGCGCTGCGGGCCCCTGCTCCCCGCCTGCCGCTGCTGGCCCTGCTCCCTGCCCTGCCGCTGCTGGCCCCTGCTCCCCCCTGCCGCTACTGGCTTCCTGCGCCTCCCTCCTCTCTCAAAGGATAAACTCCATGACACAACTCATTTAATCTGGTCTCCCTCCCTAGGGCTGGTCCTGTCCTGGGGATCATTAATTATCACCCCTCAGGACACTCCCTAAAAGAGCGACCCTGCGTCCCCACACAATTTACACGTACGTAGTAGGACACTACATACGTTATGCCCCAGAACCCCACTCGAATTTCAAGGCTTCAACTTTGTGCCGAGAAAGCTTCTAGCAAATCACCCTTTGAAGCTTAATCACACTCCCCCCAGTTACTGGGGTGGTAAGAAGCAACAATGTCTGAGGCCTGAAACCCCTATAGTTCCTCAAAAGGACTTTAACACAATAAGCATTTAAACCAAGACTACATAAAACCTGCAACCCCAGAAAAAACCCGAAAAACTTATATACGTACAGTGCCTAATATAACATGTATATAAACTAATAACTACAATGGTCATTTATTTAACATTTTGGCCAAATTGGTGTAAGCCCTTGACCAACTGCATGGCAGACCATGTTTATCAAGGGTCCCTACACTAATGTAGATCTTAATAACCTGTGCATTAACCGGAAAGATGATTTATAATAAATCTGTCAATGTTAGTTGCAAAAGTTTCAAGTCGATTGAAGCTTTTATTAACCGTACATTACCAGAAAAGCACTCTGTAATATTTTGTCACATCCACGAGCCAGGCAAGTCCCGAAGGTGGTGGAGTTGCCATGGAGTAGAGCTTTTTAACCATTTAATGTGGGAGGGAGTGAGGCTTCAATAGGTAAAGGGAGTTGCCCACACTTTCAATCAGCTAAGGACATTAGCTGAACAGATTAATAAACATCATAATCACTACAAGCTCCTAGTGAACCCCAAAATACCCACAAAATATTATATAAAGCATAATAGTTCACAGAGTGTTCTACTGAGATGGCATATAATATTAAAACCAGAGATAACATAAAAAAACACAGCAAAGCCAGTGCACAACCGAAAAACTTATATAACCAAACTGGCGCACCTGTATCGAGCTAGGCTGTCCCAGGAATTCGGTATCCCGGGTCGTATTGAGCGTTTGTGCCTGTTTTTTCGCTGTTTCTGTCCAGTGCATTGAGTATTTTCCAGGCAGGATGAAGCATTTATTTCCACTGGCTCAATACTGACATCAGTTATATTATATATACTGCATTTACAATTCATTAATTGCTGCCATCTGTAGTAAGCGGCGCAAGCATTGCAGCGTATTAATTTTATCCTAATGCATTATCATTTAACAATCAGCCGCCGCCATCGACCAGCATGAACCCAGGCTGGAAGTGCAAATGCAACGGGGCTTTGTCAGAGGTGAGGAGCGGCGCATTCCAGTGTTTCTGGCCCAGTACTAGGACTGGATTTGCTGATAAAGTGTGTCGGTGCGTACGGTACAGGGGGGGGTTCAATAGACTGTAGGTGTTCTGTAGTCAAAAAAGCCCCAATTGTTTATCAGGAATATCCCCAGTACCTTTGGATCGCAGTCCTCACCACATTATCTCGCTTGGCGTGGGGCTTGGAACACTGGGGGTAATGCTGGACCTTGTTGGCCGGTCCCCTCTCCATGCAACCCTTCTGCTCTCTCTGTTCTCTCCAGCTTCTCAGGGATGTTTCGTGTAGTGCTGCACCATCTGTGGCTGGCTGGTGGCCTCTGTGCGGCACCATCTGTGGCTGCTGTGGCCTCTGTGCTGCACCATCGTGGCTCTGGTGGCTCTGTGCTGCATCATCTTTTTGGCTCTGGTTGACCTCTCTTGTGCTGGCACCGATCGCTGGTGGCCTCTGTGCTGCACCTCTGTAGCTGCTGTGGCCTGTTGCTGCAACCGTCGTGGACGCTGGTGGTATCTGTGCTGCACCAGCCATGGCTGCTGGTGGCCTCTGTGTGCACCAGTTGTGGCTGTGCTTGAATCTATGTCTGGCACCACCATGGCTATGGTTCACTCTGTAATGTTTTTTTTTCTGAGTCCTGCCACACGGTAACAGCTGCAGCTCCTCTCTTGCACTCCCCTCCTCCGCACTGTGCCCACAGGTTGTGTATCTTGAGGTTAGATTGGTACCTCTGTGCAGGTCAGTGATTTTCATAGCACCTCACTGATGGATGCAACTTTTGCTGTGTTTTTTACTTCTCTTCCTTTTGTTTCTTTCTGTTCATGTTTGCAACACTCTGGCTGCCCTGGTAGTGCCAGCTCGCAGTGTTTTTCTGCCTTTTCTTGCACTCTGATGTGGGCCACTTCTATTCTGCTTTTTGTATACATCCCACCCGATGCTTTCTGACGATTGACAAGTGCGTTTCTTGACTAATTCACATAGATATTGCCTGCGCACAACCCTATCTCAGGGGTGGGAGCTGCGGTGTTTTTCACCTCTCTGCTGCTGCTGGTCTCTAGGGGCTGTGTTTTGCGGAGAACCCCACCCTGTGCTGCTCCAGCTGCTCCCGGGAGCATATTGGATCTTGCGGACTCTGAAGGTTCTGCTGCATATCTTTCCCTCTATCTTTCCTCCCCCTCATCAGGTAGAGCTTTTGGCTCCCTTGTTTGGGAATTGGAATCTCTCAGGTGCCTCATCTGAGGACATACTGTCCTTCCACTCCGTGGTCACTGCTCGGTGGGCTCTCCTTTTTGCAGCTCTACTCTCTGCTTTTTATTTCCTAGTTTCTTCATTTTACTTAACTCTGTTTTCACTTTCAATCTCTGCCTTCTCAGACAAACATTTCTTTCGCTTTTGCAGCACTTCTCGAGCTGCCTTAGGTCTCTCGCACTCCACCAGAGGCTGCTCCTCCTGATGGGTCTCAGCCCCCCTTCTCCCACACACACCTTTCACTGCACCTCCTACTTGTGATCCACTCTCAGCTGGATAGCAGAGTTACTGTGCTGAGGCACCGCTACTACCAGTAAACAACATCCTTAATACTCTGCTGGTTAACCGGTGTTTGCTGACATCCTGATTACCCAGATTTTCGTCCTGAGTTAGGCCTCGGACATGGTCAAAAAGACCGCGCTCAGGGGAAACATTATCCCTATCAGCGCGGCTTTAGACGGCGCTTCCGCACGCTTCCGCAGGCGTGCGGCGGCGTGTGGAAATGCAGGAGACAGGCAAGTTTAAATTTTGCCACTCATGCAAGCACAGAGCCGGTCATGTGACTGCCAGAAGCCAATGGCAGTCCGTGACGTCGGCGCTGTGACGTGGTGCCCTAGCCCCGCTTCCTGCCCGGCTCCCACCCTGCACACAAGCACGCTCGCTGACGCGTGAGCAGGTGAGCATGAGCGTCAGCGCTGCCCAGCGCCGCTCCCTGCACCATGTCCCAGGCCTTAACCTTCTGAGTGCTGGATGAAGCACTCAGATGTATGTCTCCCAGGCATAACTGATAGGGGTTGACTTCACCCTGTCACAGCCCCTTTGTCTTGTTTCTTGTGGATAAGGATAACAATAACTTTATGGATTTTTTTTATGTTCTTCAAGCAGCATATAAAGAGTTTTGCAAGGATTCCCTCTACTTCTTCTGCAGCTTGTTTTAAGATTTTAATTTCAATTTCATTGCCACCTTCCCGCTATTTTGAGGCAGTGCGATAAGGATTGAAGAAAGGGCTATATATATATAGAATATATATATAAATATATATATATATATTTATACTATATAATATATATATATAATATATAATTTTTTTTTTTTTTTAAGATCTGCCTTAGTATTTAAGTTATCCCTTAGTTTATAATTGCAGTTTAAGAATTGTGTCAACATTATTTACATATAGAAATATGACCAAAATAAAAATATTTAAGCATGTCATTACAAACTATATCAATTGTAACAATGCTGTCTTGATCCAGTTTTTTTTTTTTAAATGTCACACTTCTTATCTGGTAAATGCTTGTTTATTATCTTCTTTGAGTCATTTGCAAGTTCCTCTTAGACATAAAGACATTACAGTACTGTGAAAAATTCTTCCCGAATGTGGAAATAATCTTTGTCTTCTCAGCCATTTTCTTCATTTTTAGGTTACACAATCTGATATTATGAGTCTGTGAATAACCATTGTGTTCCAGACTTGCCCTATATCTTCCCCATGTTGTGACAGCATAAATAATTGTTATTTTCAAAGATAATCATTAATAGATTTTGCCTGCAAATGTTTTTTTGTTGTAAAAAGTCAAAGTTTTAAGTGAGTTTCATATGACTTGACCTTATATAGCTTGTGCCACAGTTCTTGTAAGTCTGTTTTGTTTTCATGCAGACAAATTCTATGAACAAAATTGACAGTATTAGGGAAATTCCATGCTGGAATTACCATTTTCTGTACAAAATGTTCCTTACTTCTACATATTCCAACTGGTATACTCAATCATATTCTCTAATATATGCCAAACAATTTGCTCCTTTCAGGTACAGTAATCAAAGCCATTTCTTTGCTGTAACTGTTTCTCTGTTTACAGTTCCATGCATGAATGGAGCAAGGATGGTTTTACTTGAGAGAACCAGGTAGGGAAGAAAACAAAATTGAGTCCTGTTGGGACTGGATTAGTAAGAGGCAAATTGCAGGCATAAATCATGTGAAATAACTGATGGCTTTTTAAAGAACGGATTTCTCAGTGTTTACTTCAAATTATATTGATGTCTTATAAACTTTTAGAAGCCCCCAGCATTCAACCTCTTTATTCAAACGCCATCCAGGGATCAAGCTGTCAAATTTCTTAGTTTAAATGAATTGAGAGAGGATTTACAAAACAATTGCAAGGAACATTGACAACACCTTATAACATAAACTACATTTGATGAATAGGTCATTTGACATGCTGGTTAATCATTTACTAATGTGGACAATTTATGACACTGCAATAATATTTGATGCAAGATGCATTTAAAAAAAAAATGCTTTTTAGTAATATTCTGGAATATTAATGAGGCGTGGCCTTATATACACAATTTGAGGCTGACTCTGCTTCTAACTTTTTTGCTTTTACTGATCAGTATGAAAAATTGGATTCATAATATAATTCACATTTTTATTTAGTTGCTGCATGTTAAGATATACAAACCACTCATGGTTCATGGTCCTCAGCACCAACAGATTGATGTCGCTAAAGGTCCTCATACATATTTACATATGAATTTACATATAAATCTATATTATATATATATTATATATCTATATTATATATATATATATAGATATATATATATATATATGATATATATTTGGGTGGTGGGATACTGGGATAAAATGTCTTCGGTCTTGGGTATAACATTTCAACTCTGATGCATGATTCAAAAAAATGAGGGGATATTACATAAAAGTGCTATAGTGCTATAGTGCTGATCTGGCACTATTGCACTTTTACGAATAAGCTTCACTATCACTAGACATTTCCTTCTTTTGATTGGGTATATGATCAGGGGCAAGAATTAGTGACTAGGCCATTAATTAGCTCAAATGTTACATCCACATAAATAAGGATTTGGATGAGATGGAGCAAATCCTAACTTGCTCAGGTTAATCAATGGCCAACAACTTCAGAAACAGAGAGGTACTAGAACATGAGGTCATGAGGGAGGGAGGCTTAGGGGAAATGGAAAGAAGAACTTTTTTTGTGGGGAAAGTGGTGGGGTCATTGAATAGCTGTCCAACGTAGGTGGTAGATTCTAATACAGTAGTGAAACTCACAAAGGCTTGGTATAGACATTGTAAAAACAAACAGACCTTTTTGGCGCTTGGACAATAGAGAAGAAAAGTTCTGTATAAAGTAATTTTTCAATGTAGAAATATCCAGATTCCTTTGGATTAGCTGGCAAATTTGATACCTCGGGACAAGGAAGACAAAAGAACAACAAGGCGATCCACCATAGTGTGTTATCTTTTGGATGATTGCCTAATGAACAGGGGAAAGACAAAGGATATGAATAATATAAAAAATATAAATGTAATACCTCTCCTATTGGAAACAAATAAAAATACTATAAATAACAATCTATTATAAAACAACATACATATAACACATAAGCAAGATGACCTAATGCATATATGTGAACAATGCTGTTGTATTGAAGACCAGTCCTCCGTCGAATGAGAACAATTGGAGTCCTACTTACAATGTGTAACTAGGACAAAAGCCTTAGTACAGTGATTAGCACTGTGCTCCTGGGTTGCGATCAATAAGAGCTCTTGACATCTGTCTGGTAGGTAGCGTGATTCCGACTTCTCTGACTCACTGCCGAGCGGCCTTTTCCGGTGACGTCACCACAGTGATCTTCCAGTTACGGTGTCTGCGCTGTGCCACCAATCCTACATATTTCGAGATGCTGTTTTGCGGGTTTCTTCCTTGGGGTATGTGCTAAAAGCTAAAGTCCGGCTATTTAAGCCTTGTACAATATATCACTCAGTAATTGAATATTTGTGACCATGAGCAATCATTGGACTATAATAATGAATTATACAGTCCCTGCAATGTCCACTCTATTAGTGTTAGTGACATGCTCGATCTCATAAAATCATGATTGGATATTCTTAAAAGCTTATATACAATCTATAAGAAACATTAATACCCATTACATTCAATTTGGATATACATATGGATATTTGTAATGACCAGATGATCAGTATTTGATGTCAGACATAATACCACCAAACATACAAAATAAAACAGAACTACCAACAACAAATAATACCTAAGTTCAATGTGTGACCTAGGTAAGACAACAAACATATGTCTCTACTACACTAAATGACACTAATCTATGTGTGTACAAAACTAACTAAAATCTAATGGCTGCCTACTAACTCAATAAGCAAGGCATAGAACATTAATTATCAATGCTGATTAGCAATATGAAGATATCTATAATTATAGACTGCTTGACTGCATGCTATTAGAGTCGTATGCTTCTATAGATGGACAGATAATTGTGATAATATTCTAATACTCCACTCAATTTACCCGTGGAGAGTTGAAATATAAGTAAATATATATGGAATAATCAGAACAATAAATTCATGACAGTAATATTAGATATTACATAATACAACTACAACCTAATATTCCATAAAATAGAATAATATGAAATATGATTTTCAATACATGAATTTTCATAGATGATTTTTAATAGATGGCATTTAATAAATGATTGATATTTAATAATTAATGGAAACCTACACTGAACAGGTATGGACGAGATCTTATATAGCTTATTTGAGAAATGCTGCCAGGTCAAATTCTACGCTGAGTCCTTGCGGTGTCACCGTCTTTAATTCAAAGATCCAATAGGACTATCTCCTTGAAATTTGATTGAGCCTATTTTACTCCCCTCCACCATGATACATGACACTCAATTGTGTGACATTTTAGTCCCTCAGGACTTTGAGCGTGTATTGATTTGAAGTGACTGGACACATTATGAGTGATCAATCCTTTTTGATGTTGTTCATGTTTTCTTCCAGACGTCTTTGTATTGTCCTGCTCGTGCGGCCCACATATTGCAGGCCGCACGGGCATTCAAACAGATATATCACATATTTATTGTGGCAGTTGATGAGTGATTGAATTTTATATTCCTTCTTAGTGATATTTGATTTAAAGTTTTTGACTTTGATACTATACTTGCATGCTTTGCATTTCGCACACGCGTAGAATCCCTTGATATTGAACCGGTCTATGTGCACAGAATTATTCAATCTGAAGACTTTGTATTTACAAAAGAGCTTTTATTTATTTGTACATTTATTTATTTATTTGGGGGACAACCTTGTTTTTAAATTGTTTGCTCTCCTGAAATAAATTTCTGGTTTTTCTTTCAGTTGGTCTCTCATATATTCGCCCTTCTCAGCAGGCCCAAATATTTGTGAAATGTTCGGATGATCTGTGGTGCCATTGAGTTATATTGCGTGACAAATGCAACCGTGTCACTCCTTTTGTTTTTATTCACGTCTACTTTATATTCCAAAAGTGTTGCCCTGGTTATTTCACTTACTTTGTGTACTGCTCCATCAAGCATTGCCCGATTATACACTTTGTCAATAAACTTTTTTTTTAAGGACTCTGCCTGTTCTTTGAAAACGTCTGGGTTCGATCAATTTCGCCTCAATCTTATCATCAGTCCCCGGGGGATGTTCCTGACCCAATTTGGGTTATGTGACTTCTTGATAAGAGATAATTGTTCACCTGAACCTCTTTATAAAATGTCTTGGTTTGTATTGTATTCTTTTCTATGTATAACTGGAGGTCTAAAAATTCAATCGACTCTTGACTTTGTTTGAACGTAAAGTTTAGGTTTCTATTACTATATTAAGATAGGTCTTAAACTGTTCTACTTCATGGGAAGATCCCTTCCAAATGAATATTACATCATCAACAGATGCAGCGGCCATTATTTTAACAAATCTCGAAATGGAATTTAGAAATATGCCCGTGAGCCTCATAAGTTGCGCCGTGGCAGACTAATGGCCCGCTGGAGTAACCAAGCAGGAGTCCTTGAAATGTGAATCCTACCGGGGTCTGCCTTTATGTAATAGACGCGCAGTAAGAGGCTGAGTCAGTCACTCTTACTGTGCGCCTCTCACAGGCGATCACAGTGGTTTTATTTAAATTCTTACATTACAGTAATGTAGCTGGGGGTCTCTGGAGCTGAATCGCATTGGTTTCAAGTCCGGGGACCCCCTACTTCATGAGATACAGGCCCCGATATGGGGTGCCGGTATCCCCAGTTAAAATCCTGTGGGTCACATGACCGTGGGATCTAAACAAAGCAGAGGGATACTGGCACCCCATACCGTGGTCTGTATCTCGGGAAGAAGGGGGGCCCCTAGGCTGAAATCAACTTTGTTCAACTCAGGATACCTCCTGCTCCCTCACACTAGTGTAACCCCCCCCCCCCCCCCAAATAAAAAATCATTACCTTAGAGGATAGCTACTAAGGTAATGAAGCTGCTTACATTTTATTTTTATTCATAGTGTGCATGAGCAGGAACTGAGCTGAACAAAGTTGATTTCACCTTCGGGGACAACCTACTTCCTGAGTTACAGGCCCCGGTATGGGGTGCCGGTATCTCCACCATGTTAAAATTCACTTGGGATGTAAAGAAAGCAGAGGGATACCGGCACCACATACCGGTGCCTGTATCTTGGGAATCAAGGGGGTCCCCGTACCTGAAGCCAATGCGGTTCTGCTCCAGAGACCCCCTGCTCATCTACAATAGGAATACAATTTAAATGTAAAAATATTTACTGTAGTAAACACCAATACCCCACCCACCCCCTGTGCCCCCCCATAAAACCATGATTTATTTTTTAAACACAGGATTAATAACCTAGACCTAATTATATGGCCTAATTATACCCTAATATGCGTGGTCACAATCTAATCAATACTACTGCACCATTACTCTGTTTATAATAGTGTTTCAACTATTACTGCTAATACGCATTAGAGGTTCCACTGTTATTACTTTAGGTACTACTTAAAGTTGCATAACCTGTTCCCATTTTACTTGGGGAAACACTAATGGTCAGCAATTTTGAGATGCTCCTCCCTTTGGGGATTTTAATCATTTTAACCACTCTGTAAAAAATACACTAGTCTTTTGTTGAAATACAATTGTATTATTTTCATAACACACATTACTATTTTTCCAGTCAGTGGTACATACAAGGTGTATTGGAACATCCGGTTCAAAAAGAATTACTAATTCTGATGAATTCATCATGTTTAAATAACACTAAATGTGTACTTTGAGTGCAATAAAAGGGATCTAGTTTGAGAATCTTATCTCATACAACAAGTTGTTATTTATAAGCCTTTATTCACCTAAGTATCAAAGTACAAACTTGATCTAAAACAACTAAGAGCGAGCGGAAGGTTTTTCTCAGTTAACTAATTTATTATTTTACACACAGGATTAATACCCCATGGCAGATGGGGGTCCCTGGTGGTCCCAACGGGTGTCTGCAGGCCCCACAGTGCACCTGGGGGGTACCCACGGGTGTCTGGGGTCTCTGGGTGGTCCCCGCAAGGCGCAATGGACATCCGTGACCCCACAGGTCACCTTGGGCCCCAATGGTGTCCACGGGTGTCCCACGGGTGTCCCACAGGTGTCCGGGGATCCTCAGGTCATCCTTACAATTTTCTGGGGCCCTCGGGTTGTCCCTGCAGGTCCGTGGGGCCCCCACAGCTGTGGGGCCCCCGGTTCTTCCCCGCAGGTGTCCCCTGTGGGTCTGCAGATGGTACCAGTGGGCATCCGAGGGCCCTCAGGTGGTCTCCCTGGGTCCCCGCAGCGCTGTGGTACCAATCCTGTATGTAAAAAAATAAAACTTATCCTACACTTAAATAAATACACCCCCCTCCCCACCCACCAAACACATACAGTACAGTAATGGGCAAAATAACTATTATCCAGATATGGATAATAGATTATCTGCCCATTATTAAACACAACATTAGCCAGCATACATAAATCAAGTAAACCAATACAGCTCCATTTACCCCTGCAATATGATGGTCGTCCTCGTCATCTTACTGCAAGGTCCCTCACCTCTGTTGCCAGAAAATTCTAAGCAAATACAATCTAATGTCCCCTAAACCCTTAATCACCTTACCGGTTAACAACCACTACGGTAATTAAGGGGTTAACCCACTCTGCCCCGATACCCAACCGGGCGGCCTAAACACCCTCCCCGGACCCACTATACCCACCTTGTACCCATTTATTGTTATAGTAGTATATCATACCCATTGGGGCACTTGGGGACCCGCGGGGACAACCTGGAGGCGCATGGCGCCTAGTGGGGACCACCCGGAGACCCAAAGATACCGTGAGTACCCCCTGGGGTGCACTGTGGGGCCTGCGGATACCCATCGTGAGCACCGTGGACCCGCGTCGGCTTTTGGTATTAATCCTGTGTGAAAAATAATAAATAATGGTTTTATGCGGGGGCACATGGGGTGGGTGGGGTATTGGTGCTTACAACAGTAAATATTTTTACATTTGAATTGTACTCTTAGTGTAGATGAACAGGGGGTCTCTGGAGCAGAACTGCATTGGTTTTCAGGTCCGGTGACCCCTGCTGCCTGAGATACAGGCCCCGGTATGGGGTGCCGGTATCCCATTGCTTTGTTTACATCCCACGTGGATTTTAACATGTGGAGACACCGGCACCCCATACTGGGGCCTGTAACTCAGGAAGTAGGGGGACCCCGAGTCTGAAATCAACTTTGTTCAGCTCAGGAGACCCCCTACTCACGCACACTATGAATAAAAATAAAATGTTAGCAGCTTCATTACCTTAGCAGCTTTCCGCTAAAGCAGAGCTTTCCAAACTTTTCATGTTGGTGGCACACTTTTTAGACATGCATCATTTTGCGACACAGTAATTCAGTTTTACTAGCAAACCAGAGGTTAAACTAACCCCTTATTAGAGATATGGACACATACATAAATTGTAATAACGAAATGTATGGGGACACAACATATCTCATCAAAACCTTTCATTTACATTTTTTTTAAATATATGATTTGTAAGAAAACATACATTTCAAAGATTGTTGTCATTTATGAGTAACAATATGTAAATATGTGCAAGAATAAAAAAAAATTGAATAACACCAATAACTACCTACCATTTTAATGAGATGTATGAGGTTGATGGGATGAACACAGCTTTTGAATATTTGGTGGAATTTTAGAAAAAGACACTTGCATTTTGTCATCAAGCATTTTTAAGCTTCCACGTTTCAGTATCTTTAAGTTTGTCATCGCTGAAAATGATCACAAATGTATGTAGAAGAAAACTGCAGAAGAATTTTTAACGCTTTTTTACCTATTGTATGTTTGGATGCATTTTTGAAACGCGAATCCAAAAGCTGTCTAAGTCACCCTCTTCATACATCATTAACAGACCGATAATTTTTTATTTCAGCTACAGCCGCGGCCCCTTTTATTCTCCAACATCTCCGAATTTTTCCGGGACTTTTTACCGAATGCCATGCACTTCACCGCACTTCACCACAATCATGCCGCATTCTGACCGCATTTATACCGCATTCATGTTGCATTCACACCCGCGGTTGATGTGTTTATTGATAATGGTTCGGATTTAATTGGTTGCAATTCTTCGCGTATCCGCCAGATGGCAGATATTCATGAATTGTAATGCGCATGCGGGTCAGTAATGTGTCGACTTGCAGGTGTTTAACAAAAATACCACAGTGGTCCATTGTAAATTGGCCTTGGGACTGAAGGAAGAAGTTACAATAATGTATCAATTTAGGCTTTTCATATTAAAAAAAGACAAGCACAGTTTCTGGTCTGGTTATTGTCCTGAGAGTCCCGCCATGAGTGCACAACTGCAGTCCGTGTTCCAAAAACCCGACAGAACGTATGCTTATTTAATATGGGCCGCGATTAATGCAACAGATGATAAGATGGCAACAGTTGTTCAAATTTATCAGTATTTTATCAAAAACTATGACTTTTAAAAATTTTCGCCAGATGCTCATGTGTGGAAGCGTGCAATAAGGAAAAAGTTATGTAGCGATCCATGTTTTTTTCGTATTGATTCCGATTTTATTGGAGGGTATTGGTGTGTATCACCGGGTTTTTCCCGTATCTATGATCATGGAGACGGCAAAAGGCGAAAGGTCGTGTTAAAACCAACTAAGAAACGTCAGTCGCTGGCAAGCAATGTGACAGCGACAGCTTCCAATAACGGTCTGACCATCAGTGAAAACCTGGTGACCGGCAACCCTTGCTGTCTGTCCCCGCCCGGATACCTGCAGCCTGAGCCGGATTTCACATACAGTTTCGAGCAAGCTTGCATGTACCTAAGCGATTTCCAGCCTCATCAGCTGACTACAGGTGTAGTAGTCCCGCTGTCACCTGTCAACGACGTGTATGACCAAGAATATGGGACTGGCAGTGGCTCGGCGCCAGCTGATTGGGAAAGTTTATGGTGAGTAATGTTGCCGTATTTTATTCTGTTTTTTTTATTTAAAAAATATCAATATCAGTGCGATTCAAAAGTCAAGCGATTCTCCTGTAAGCAATGTCAGAGGCTGAGCGGCTTCTACAGTAGATACTGCACAATTGGTGAAAAGCTAGGCGCATGCGCATTGGAACCTTCTTGAAACGCATACTGTATGCGTGTCATCACATCGACGGTAGGCGCATGCGCATGTAAACAGGAGACGCCCCCAGAGAAAATTATTGGTGGGACTGACTGTGGGAACTTCTTTAGGGTACTGACTGACTGACCATTACAGTAAAACTTTTTTTTTTTTTTGTTCCTCAGAAAAGAAAACTTTCTCATCTCATGCGGAAAACGGCAAATGGAGGGATTTCGATGGATAATATCGCTTTCTGTTACTGCTGCGGCCAAGTTTATTCGAGCATTTGCCCGTTCTTGGCCGCAGCAGTAGCCTGGCGCGCGCCCGAGGGTGACGGGCGCGCGCCGAAGCAGCGGAAGAGCGCCCTCCGATCGGGGCGCTCTCCCTACCGCTGCCGGGTCCGCCGGGTCCCCCGGAACCCCCTGACGCCGTCCCGCGATCGCGGGACACCAGGGCTCCCTCGGGGAGCCCTGGACGCGCGTGCAGGGGGCGCAGGCTCCCGAAGACGCGTGACCGCGCGTCTATGACGCGCGGCATGCCGAGGGGCGGCCACTAGCAAGCCGGGAAATCTCCCGGCTTGCGGATCTGGCCGATGCGCAATAAAGCGTGTCGGCAGTGTACAATGCCTGCACATTGCTGAATCTGAGTAAAAAAAAACACGTACTAGAGTCTACAGTTTAGTGGCCGTTATTATTGAGTAGGATAGAATACCTGAAACAGTACAGTATGCTGATGTTTTCAGAACGTATACAATACTTTTTTATAAATACTGTATAATAAACCCGAAAAAATAAAAAGTATGCATTTATTCTACTAGTATTATTTTAGTATGGTTTACAGTCAGCACAACAGTATGGTGTTATTAAAAAAAATTCTTTATTCAGAAAATTTAAAAAACGCAACATCTCCTTTATTAAAGTACAGAAAGTCAAAACATGTACAGCACAACAGTATGGTGTTATTAAAAAAAAAAATTTATTCAGGAAATTTAAAAAACGCAACATCTCCTTTATTAAAGTACAGCAAGTCAAAACATTTACAGTAGGATGGTGTACAGAACAGTCAGTCAGGTCTGCACAACTCCAGTCCTCGAGGGCCGCAAACAGGCCCAGTTTTCAGGATGACCTTGAAAACCGGGCCTGTTTGCAGCCCTTGGGGACTGGAATTGTGCAGGTCCTGTGTGTACAGTAAGTAAAAACATTTCTTTATTAGAACAAGTTAAAACACGCAACATCTCCTTTATTAAAGTACAGCAAGTCAAAACATTTACAAAAACATTTACAAAAAATAAACAACAGTTGAACAGTCACGCAAATGCGATACCCACCAGATTGTCCTTCCAGGGCCGATGCCTTGTATGGCGCAAAATGCCATTAATGGAGTCTCAAACGATTTTCCTTAAAGGAGCTGTTGTTGAAAAATAGCGCCGCAATTCCTCCACAATAGTCCTTCTTAAATTTTCAGGGAGCACCCTTTTTTCGCGATTTCCTGCCTTTCGCTTTTTTTGCGTGACAGGCACGGCAGAGGCGAGTGGCTTCTTACGTCCGTAGAATCGGGGTTGATCCATGGAAGCAGATGGCACAATGCAGTATCTGGACAAGGGCAAGTTCAGATAAAGATCATCGAGTGGTGGGCTATGCAAAAGTGTGTAGCTTTTTATGCATGGCGACGAGGTACAGGTGTTAAAAGTGGGCGTACTCTAATGTGAGTCATTAACGTATAAATACACCATCCATTTTGTGGATTCACTGCACATTGAATACACATCGACTAAACATCGAATATACATTCTTGTGCTTGTATTTCTTTCTACTCGCAGCAATGCCTGTTAAAAAGATTTCAAAGGATCTCAGCATGAGAATTAAGGAGATGTACACGAGCAGACAACAAATTGCAGATATCCAACGCTGGTTAGCTGCTTCTGGCCTCGTTGTGCCATCAACCACTGTGTGCTATCATGCACACGGAAAAACCAAACAACGCACGAGGACACCAACGGTAACTAACACGTAAGTATATTTATATAAGTATATAATACAATATATCTATCTATTATTGTTTATATTGCTGCATATTAATATAACTCAATAGTATAGATCTATCTAACAACAGGCTGACGGGTGTCCCCGGCTGACCCCGCGGGGGTCCGGGGGTCCCCGCGGCCGTCCCAGGATACCCGCGGGCCTGCGGTACCAATGTTGCGCCTCCAAAAATAATAAACAATATTTATAACTAAATACACCCCCCTAACACATACCATACAATAATGGATAATAAAGCATTTGCCCATTTAAAATACATACATAAGTTTCAATAAATACAGTAAAAACATATTCCACTTACCTTTTACAGGCACCCACGATGAAGGCCGTCTTCATCCTCATCTTCATCCTGCCCATGCCCCCTCCGATGCTGAAAGACATACACAAGAATAAAAACATCCACTGTAATGTCCCCTAACCCCTTAATCACCATAGCGGGTATTAACCGTTACAGGCATTAAGGGGTTAACCCACCCTCACCCACCACTCAGAAGGCCTACATACCCTCACGGCCTCACATGGTACGGTAGCCAATCAGAGCGTGGGAAATACATCCCAACTCTGATTGGCTCTAGTACCATGTGACAGGCTTTCAATGACATCACATCCGTTCTCCCCCAAGCCTCTGTCACATTGTCTACTAGGGCCAATCAGAGTTGGGATGTAGTTCCCACGCTCTAATTGGCTACCGTGTGAGGCCGGCCATCTTTCTTTTCATGACGTCATCTTAAAGGCAATTGAAGCACGGCCATTCTGATTGTCTGTGCTTTCATTGCCTTTAAATGACGTCATCATTTTTTTTTTATCGGCCAAAGCACATGGTTTTCACGGCCCAATCAGGGCCGTGGGAACCATATGATGAAAATGTGACATCATAGGCCTATAAAAGCCTATGTCTTCTCATTTTGAAGCCAGGTGCCGAGGAGGAAGGACCACCGGAAGAAGAAAGAAGACCAGGGCGTGGTCGAAGAAGAGAAGAAGACCCCGGAAGAGAGCGGAAGAAGATACAAGAAAGAAGAATACAGATGAAGATGGATTACAAATAAAAGAACCGTGGATTGTTTTGGTTTATTATTTTATTGTTTATTATTTTATGGTTTATTATTTTATGGGTTCCTGTGCGTGGATTGGTTCGAGGTAAGCTGTTCAACGGGAGTCAGTGAGTGGGTCAAGTAATGGTAAGTAAACAAAAGAATGTATTTTATTTAACTTGTCCATTTATTTTTTGTTTTTTTACATGTGTTTTTTTATTTTTAGATCATTTCTTGCCACTGTATGTATGTATGTATGTATGTATGTCTAGATCGATATATACATACAGGGTAAGAAATGGTTTGGTAGGAAATGCTTGTACAGGCATACCCCGCATTAACGTACGCAATGGGACCAGAGCATGTATGTAAAGCGAAAATGTACTTAAAGTGAAGCACTACTTTTTTTCCACTTATCGATGCTTGTACTGTACTGCAAACATCATATACGTGCATAACTGATGTAAATAACGCATGTGTAACAGGCTCTCTAGTCTCCCCGCTTGCACACAGCTTTGGTGCAGGTAGGGAGCCGGTATTGCTGTTCAGGACGTACTGACAGGCGCATGCGTGAGCTGCCGTTTGACTATTGGGCGATATGTACTTACTCGCGAGTGTACTTAAAGTGAGTGTCCTTAAAGCGGGGTATGCCTGTATTGCTGTGTTTAAAATGATTTGGGATATGCTGCTATGCATAAATGTGTGTGTAATGTATTTTAGAATTAGATAGATGTCATTTTTGGTCTTGTATGGTGTACTTTAGGTTAGGGTGAGGCTTGCTTTTGTATATTGTATTCTTTTTGGTACTTATATTTTGTCTGAGGATACAGTAACTTGTTCGGTTTAACGATATAAATAGTTAATTGTTTAATTGTTATGGATGGAATTTAAATTGTTTAGTGATTTGATTAATGAATGCTAATTGATTTATGGTGACTTGATTGGTTTAAATAGTATACTTGTTTGGATGTATTGGTATTTTGTTTGGAATATGTTATTGTTAACATTCATTGGCAGAGTGTACATGGTGCATAGATTGTATGCATCATGTATACAATGTAAATGCAATGTTTCGATTGGTATTTGAGGCTTTTGATTGGAAGATGAGATTGGATTTTTTTTAGGAAATATGATTTTATTGTACTGTGTCTATATGGAGAAGTGGTATTTGTAGTAGAGCATGTTTTTGATAACCCTTCATCATTTATTTGTATGTGCGTCATCATGTGTGTGGATATATATTATAATATATAATAATATATATAATATATATTATATATGGAGGCTGTATGCTGGGTGATAATGGGGAAAAGGGGGTTGCAGACCTGCCTAAGACATGCAGATGAGCATACAGTTATATTTGCCAGATTATATATATATATATATATATATATAATATTATATATATATATATATATATATATATATATATAATATACACATATATATATATGTATTTATATAGTTGCATGATGAGCCACTGTCCAAATGAATGGATGAAGGGTGGGCATCGGGCCAGGGTGGCTTAACCCCTTAATTACCTTTGCGGTTATTATCTGATTAGGTGATTATCACAATACACACCACATACTCAATCACAGCACACACACTCAATCACAACCAACACAGACAACACACACTCAATCACAACACACACACACCACACACATATCACAACACAGACACAATCATATACAATCAAAACACACACCACACTTTCATATCACAACACACACTCAATCACAACACACACCACACACTCATATCACAATACACACACACTTAATCACAACACTCATATCACAATACACACCACACACTCAATCACAACACACACACACAATCACAACCAACACAGACAAAACACACACAATCAAAAAATAACACACACCACACACATCACAACACAGACACAATCACACACTCAATCACAACACACACACCCACAATCACAACACACACACCACACACTCATATCACAATACACACCACACACAATCACAACACACACACACACACTCAATCACAACCAACACAGACAACACACACTCAATCACAACACACACACACCACACACATATCACAACACAGACACAATCATATACAATCACAACACACACCACACTCTCATATCACAACACACACTCAATCACAACACACACCACACACTCATATCACAACACACACACAATCACAACCAACACACACTCAATCACAACACACTTAATCACAATACACACACACATATCACAACACATTACTTCCACCCATCCCCCTTGAAGGTACCACTGTGAGCATGCTCCGGCATGGGTAAACATCCAGGAAGAGAAGGAGGGCTTCTCTGTGTGCAGGGAGAATCCCCGCCCACGCAACAAACATGGGGAAGCAAAGGGAAGCAGCAGCACGGAGCTTGAGCTGCTTGGCCACCAGTGCACTGCTCTGCCCGCCCCCAGGTTTCACCGCACAGCCTGCGCCCCCCCTAAATAATTTGGGGCCCCCCAGTTTGCGCACCGCTGGCTTCACCTATTGCAACTCATTTCCCAACCCACACGGACAAACCTGAAATCACACAACCATTCCTTACTTGACTGGATTCTCTCTTCAAATCCCAGCAGAATCCAATCCTCTGGCATCCTTCCTGACATTTTCAGTGACCATTAAATACTGTACTTTGTAAGGAAAATTAAACTGCCCCAATCAAGCCCTAAAGTTCTCCTCACTAGAACATTTTGAAACTTTAACCCACAACAGTTTCTGGCTGACCTTACCAACTGCCCTTGGCACAGAATCGACTTAATTCCCAACCCTTATTCTGCGCTCGACTATTTCCAATCCGATTTCTTAAAACTCTGTGATACACATGCTCCACTACTCAGAATAAGGGTACTGGGGGCCCACCTTCCATGGGTTACAACTGACCTTATAGCACCAGTTCAGGGATACCTTGTGGAAAAGCTGCAAAGTTACTGGCACTACCAAGGATCTCAATCAATACAGATGCCTGCGGAACATGTTCACAAGGCAAACAAGGCATGCAAAAGCACAATGTTACAATGACAATCTCCACCAGAATACATCAAACCCAGCTAACATCTGGAAGGTTATCAGCAATATATTCCAGTCTTCTAACCATCAACAGCCAAGTAATATCACTAAGGGGGATATTGCTCTGACAAACCACACTGACATTGCAAATGCATTCAAAGATTACTTTGTGGGGTGTGCTACTAATTTATTAGCAAAACGCAACCCAAACCACAAACCTGAACCTTACTCTGTGAGAATCCCCCTCCCAACACTGCCCACAATTTTCAATTTGGTCCAGTATCCAAAGAGGAGATTACACAAGCACGCCTCAAATTAAAACTAAGCAGCCTACAATCTAGGTTCCTAAGACTTGGTGCCCCAGCAATTGCCAAACCAATTGCTTCCATAGTCAACTCTATCCTGTCTGCAGGCCATATCCCTAAGACCTGGAAAACTGCCAGAGTTGCCCCAATCTTCAAATGTGGGGAAAAAAAACACTGTCTCAAACTACAGGCCAATCTCCCTTCTCCCAATCCTATCCAAAGTCATGGAAAAATGTGTCCACTCCCAATTAAGCGATTACTATACCAAGACAAATTTCCCTAGCCAATTTCAATCTGACTTTCGCCCAAACATTCTGCCGTAACTACCCTGCTAAAAGTTGCAATGAAATCCAGTGTGGAATGGAATGGGGTCAACTCACTGGTGCAATATTCCTAGATTTTGCAAAGGCTTTTTATACTGTTGATCATGCTATCCTGCTTACCAAACTCCAGAGCTCTGGAATAGGGAAGCATGCTTTAAACTGGTTTCAGATCCCAACATGTGTCTATCTCAGGCTCTAACTCCAACCCCCTGGATTTCACCTGTGGCGTCCCACAAGGCTCGCTTCTGGGGCCCCTACTCTTCTCAGTGTTCATCAATGGTCATCCCACAGCTTGCAAGGAAGCTTCAATACACATGTATGCAGATGACACAATCCTATATGCACACAGCCATAGCCTATCTGACCTTCAACACATACTTCAGTCTGACTTTTTGAGAGTCGAAAACTGGATTTCCCAAAACAAACTGTTTTTAAACACTGACAAGACTGTAACAATGGCATTTGGGACCAAGACTAAATTTTTAAAGCTTCCAGTGACTGAACTCCAGATCAGAACCAACGCTAACACCACCCTAACTCCTGTTACTAGTTTTAAATACCTGGGCATATGGTTTGACTCCAACTTAACATTCAGAATGCACATGGATACCCTGACATCCAAAACCTATGCCAAACTAGGGGTACTTTACAGGAACAAATCCTCCCTAAGCCTGCTGGTCAGAAAGCGTATCGCACAGCAGATGCTAATGCCAATTATAGACTATGGAGACATAGTATATGACTCAGCGCCCCAACCCCACCTTAGCAAACTTGACACCCTCTACAATTCAATTTGTCATTTCGTTCTCCAATGCAACTACAACACACACCACTGCGAAATGCTCAAAGAACTAGATTGGTCATCACTCATGTCTAGGTGCAAAGTACACTTTTCCTGTCTTGCCTTCAAATACTTTCTGGACAAGCTACCCATCTATCTGAACAAGCTCCTCACCCCTACCAAATGCAGCACTTATCATTTGAGATCAGACTCCAAAAGACTGTTCATGGTCCCAAGGCTCAACAAAGTATCCGGCCTTTCCTCCTTCTCTTACCGTGCACCCCAAAACTGGAACAGCCTACCGGAGACTCTCACATCCACCACCAGTTTAAGTTCTTTCAAAACTAAGGTTGTCTCACATTTTAATCTGGTCTGTAACTGTTACATAAGCCAATAATATACATCTTCTCTAACTGTGCATGCAATGTATTGTATATAACGTATACCCTGTTAATTTATGTAACTGTATTTGTAATCATGTATTGTTTGTCATCATAACTCTATGTCCAGGACATACTTGAAAACTCTCAATGTATTACTTCCTGGTAAAACATTTTATAAATAAATAAATAACAGGGGCAGAAAGTATGGCTGGGAAACCCGCTACCGGAGAAGTGAATGGGGGCACTCACTGTATTCAGTCCAGAGTGTTCCCAGTTGGTTGTTATTGTGTTACCCCCGGATGCTATCTGCTCACAATGCAACCCCACCCGCTACTGCATGAGAGGTGCCTGAAAAGCACTGCATCATGGCCATCGAGTTACCTTGACTGGGACATTATGCAGATGTGAGAGGTGTCTGAACCACACTGTATCAGTGCCGGGTCCCTTCCTCTTCTGAAGGCAGAGAGTTTCTGAACCACACAGTTTTGGGCCAGGTGCCGCAGATGAGTATGCCTATCTGGGATATGCCTTGAAAGATAGCACCCTACTTTGGACTACCTGTTGGGTGCCTTTACTGTGCTACGTTCAGAGGCAGAGATGTGACTGGCAATAAATGTATCAGCCGAGAGCACGCTGCAGCACATGCCCCAGGGTGATGAAACTTGAAAGATAGCACTCCCCCCATGATGGGACTGCAGCGTGTGCTCCAATACTATGTGCTAGATCCACGAGTGGGATAGGGTGCTCAAACAGGGACCTGGCTTGAAAGATAGCCCCCCCCTAACTTGGGACTACCTGCTTGAGGTTGAAGAGGAAAAGTGTGCCTGTGGAGCATGCCATGGGATATGGCCGCTTGAAACATAGCACCTCCAAGATGGAGCTCGTCACAGGCACTGATGAGGAGAGTTCAGTCTCCCTGAACTCTGGAGTCTGACCGCGGTTCCCTCCAAACTTGAGAGGAACTGTGTGGTGAGTTGCAAGATGCAAGCTCATGGTTGCAAAATATCTGGGATTGGCACCAAAGTCCATAGCCACACCTCTCTATTCTGACTGAGACCCTGATTTCACTGGAGGGAGGAGTCGATGAGCCAATGGCTCAGTGTGAAGTGTGACCATGTACAAAGCCTGCCAAAGCTAGATGCATGTGTTCCTTGATCCAGCATGACTTATGTGTGTCCAACTCCCCACCATCTCCCCTGAAATGGAGGATGTCCTGGCCCAATTGTTTGAGCTACCTGGAGGAATACTATGCACTACCCTTAGGGCCAAGATACGCTACAGCTCCTGTGCCCACGGTGCCATCGCCCCGGAGGAGGCTGGAAGTCACGTTCCGGTCTGAGCGGTGTGATGTGCCTACCTTCGGCCAGGGTGGGACCCCTGGGATGAGCCTATATCCACTCTACACAGGGGTGAACAGTTGCTACATTAGCATGGAAGGTGTCTTATGGAGAATAACCTTTTAGTAAATATGGCCCAATATATCCTATTAATACACATGTAAAAGGTTAAATCCTGTAATGTTAATGTGAACAAATGTTTTGCATCTCCTCCTTGCGTACAGTATAAATATTCCTTTTGCAATCCTTCACTTCTCCTCCTTTTCTGGCACTACAGTGTTAGCATGTACAACTGATGTGACTGCATGCTGCTTTTGCACATTGCTGGATTGGGGACTTCATGAGCACATTTTAATAACAATAGTCTATTTTCAGTAGGCTGTGAAGATGCTTCTCAATCTCAGGGAATACTCTAAACTTCAGTAATTTGAATTCACATCAGAAACTTCCTTGACATGAAAAAGTGTCTTTCCAGCATATTGAATATGGATATATGAAAGATTTCAGCTCCATTCATTTGAATGTGTCCTCACTTATATTTCTTGTCCAATTCGCATATCACTTTTTTTGGTCTCCAATCTCTAGTTAAATCACCCATTTCACATGCCCTTTAAAGTGACCACATTTTGATCACAACTGAATGACTTAGCACTAGGTCTTACTGAGATACTGTATGCCTGTCAAAATTGTAATGTAATAGACAGTAAATGAGTTGTCTCAACGCTGCCTGCTAAGATGCTCAAAGATGCTGTCAGTGATAGTGGTTTATTTTAATGAAACTAAAATTTCAAAAGCATTTGCTTTTCTAGATATATTCTTTTTGAAGCACTGAGCATGCAGTCCTTTTACAAATTATCCTTAAACCTCCACTCCCCTACCCCCCCAGCTGTTTCAAAAGCAATCACATAGTTTGCATTAACAACAGAATCACTTACAGTATTTGATGAGCAATAGCAAACACTGATTGCTGCTTTTTCAATAAATGTAATATGTTTTCTTCCCTCAACTTTTCCCAGTACTTATGCTATTCATCACCGTAGTTTGCTTCACAGATCCTTCTAATGTATATATATTTTTTAACCAAATACAACCACCTGCTGCTTAAAAATCAAGTACTGTACAAAAATACAATCAATGAACACACACATTTTAATTAAACAGGAAATGAGTGCAATGTTTTTGATTTAAAAAAAAAGTTGTTCCAAGTCCACCATAACAGTCTACCGGAGACTCTCACAGCCGCCACCAGTCTACGTTCTTTCAAAACTAAAGCTGTCTCACATTTTAATCTGGTCTGTAACTGTTACATACGCATATAATATATATTATCTTTAACTGTGCATGCAATGGCTTGTATATAATGTACTGTATTGCCCTTTTCTCTCATTGTAACCATGTATTTGTAGCCATGTATTTGTTATTATAACTCTGTGCCCATAACATACTAGAAAACAAGAGGTAACTCTCAATGTATTACTTCCTGTTAAAATATTTTATATGTAGCCCTGTTTCCCCCCTTCTCTGGGAAATTCTACTGTCTAACTATTAGTGTGGTGCAATACCTGTATGGAGCAGGGGATCTTGAGGTGTCTGCGATGTTAGTTAGATCAGGACAGGCTTTTGGGTTTGGTTACTGTAGTTCTTCTCGGTACTCAGCACCTCCAGCTGTAGTGGGTTCCAGGGGGATCCAGATATCAGTCCCCATCACAGCATCCTTCTCCCCCTCTGTCCAATGATTGACACTCAGACAGGGTGATATATTAGAACCAGGATCCTTTATTAGTAGCATCAAATACAGCCACTGCCACTCTTCTTACAGTGCTGTACAATCTTTGAAGTCCCAGACTTCTAGAGGGTGCCTACCCCAATAGTAGGGGCAATGAGTCTTGATGTTCCCCAGTCATTCACCTGGGGTGGGCCAGCTCATCCTTGCAATGGGAGAGACTGACAGCCCATGCTCTCTACTTTCTCTCCAGAGCAAGACTGACTAAACTTTTAGCTCTACCTCTTCCTCAGGAAGCAGGGGCGGGCCCATGGACTGCACCTATCCCTGATAGGCTACACACAGTCCATGAGTCATCACCGCACTCCTGTCCATCAAAGGAGGAGCACAAGGGGGTCAATAACCCACATATTAACACATTAATGCCCTGAACTTACTAGGGCTTACATAACAAATATACTATGAGGAAAGAGAAGTATTATGGGACATACCCTGTTACATATATATAAAATAAAAAAAAGGTTATAAAGCCTATCACAGCATATTTTTGGTATCACTAAATGTCTTCTACCCCCTCTAGACATCTTTATAAAAAAATAGAGTGAAGCTGTATATATGACAACACAAACAAACAGCAAATGGACACTGACAATACAGGTAACCTGATATATTGTATAATAATGTTCTGCACAGCTTCTTCTGAGAGTCTGGATGGCAGAGATACAGATGCAGTGGCCATTCTCCGATCATTTCGTGGGTTGTATTCCTTTGCATATCCGGTCATGGTGCGTGATTTCATGACATTTTCCCGCGTTAAGACGCAAGTTTACTAGTGTTTTGATAGAGTGCAGAAAATTGCATTTTAACATTGACTGCAATACCGTCGAGAAACTCAAGTGTGCGATCGCGAGTTGTTGTCTTAAAAATCTAATTGTAATTCAACCTGTATTTTATTGCTGTACAGTACTTCAAGTGTCTGTAATTGTAATTTGAAGATTAACGTTACGAGTTCATACTGTATACTGTACATGGGAAAGAAGTCTCCTTAGCCACACACAAATTCTCTAACGGTAGAAGATTAAAAATATGAACACACACAACAAAAATTATTTTTAACGAATTAAATGTTTTATTTGTACAGGATAATAAAATTAAAATGAATAATACAAAAATGCAACGTCACCTCTTTTTCCGAATGTAAAATGTTAATTTCTGCACATGCGTGTATGTCAAATTGGAAACTTGTTGAAATGCATATGCGTGTCATAACATGTCTGCACATCATCTCATTATGTTCCTAATTAAACTATTGTACAGCAAGATACAGTGCATTTCCTCATGGAGTCGCTAGATATCTGCTAGATAGCAGTACAGTACAGCTGTTAGTGTTCTAAATAGTAAAAACCCCTTTTATTTTCTAGATTTATATAGTATTTTGTACATACTGTATTCTATACACAGTATATCAATGACACATTTTTATATATTTAAATGCCTTTAGAAATTTAGGTATAGTACTACTGTAAGTGTCTAGACAGTAAAACCATGAACACACCAAAAAGTATACTGCTGCGACACACTTTATTCGAGCAAATAACCAGTTTGTACCTGGCAGATACCTGGAATGCGCCGCTCCTCACCTCTGACAAGCCGTGTTGTATTTGCCTTCCCAGCCATGGTTCATGCCTGGCTGACGGGCGGCTGATCTGTTAAATGATAATGATTAGGATTTAATAGGCTGCAATGCTTCGCGTGTCTACCAGATGGCATAAATTCATGAATTGTAATGCAGTATATATATATATATACTGTGCAGTATTGAGCCAGCGGGAATAAAATGCTTCAATCCCTGCCTGGAAAATAACGCAATGCACTCGGGCAGAAAACAGTCACAAACCTCAATACACCCGAGTATACCCGAATTCGTGGGACTAGCCGAGCTCGAATAAAGTGTGTCGCCAGTGTATGTGCTCACCACAAACCTGGACCGAACTGCAGGGCTGAGGTGGGGATAGATATACACGACATTAGACAACGAAGCCGGATCCGGGTTGCGAATTATATGGTCAAACATACTGATGCAGCGGCCGTTATTCGAACACATCACGGTGCCGATTTTGAGTTATCTGCTGTTCCCCATGCAGCATGAACACGACCAATCGCCCCAGGCACCCGCGCTTATCGCGGATGTTTTGTTTGAATTTCATGGATTCTGTTTCTTCCTTTGCAATAAAATGATGAATTGTAATGTGTACAGTACTGTGCTACTATGCTACTGTGCTACTGTGCTACTGTGCTACTGTGCTACTGTGTCAATTTCATGTTTTTAAAAGCCAGAACACTAAAATTCGTTTTTCTGCACTCGCCGCGCTCGCATCTTAGTGCGGGAAGGCTGGAATTCATCCCACGGTTTCAAATCGGGATTCCGATGTACATGACGCGTGAAGTGTTTGACTAACGGCCGCTGCTTTAGTAGCTGGGTCAGGACTGGAGAAGGCAGGAGAATCCATGGACAAGCCGGGGTCAGGATTAGAGAAGGCTGGGTAAACGATATCCATGCTGGGGTTCGGCAACAGGATGCTTGAGCGAAGGTGCTTCAACGTAGAAAGGAACAGGGACAGGGGATCCAGTGCTTCAGCACAAAACAGCACTCCCTAGTCGGGTACAGCTGTGAGTAGTGGAGGCCATTGGAAGCAGGAGGATGCAGCAGGTAACAAGAACAACGATGCAGGTCTCTGCAAGGAGAATATGCAGCAGGTAACAGGAACACCAATGCAGGCCTCTGCAGGAAGGATATGCAGGAGTAACGGCGGCGGTGCGGCGGAGTCTGCCTGTAACTAGGAGCAATGGCAAGAAGGCCAAGGCAGGCCAAACAGAGGTGCTGTGGCAAGCACAGTTACTAGAAAGTCTATGTTCAGCAACTTCCTGGTGGGCGGAGCAGGAGTTAAATAGAACAGACAGCCAATGAGGCAGAGCTGCATAGGAGGCAGCAAGAAGCAGGCTGTAGTCTAATTGCAGGAGCAGGTGATGCTGATTGCAAAAACAAGGGGGGAGTTGTCTAGAAGCTGCAAGGCTCTGTAAGGAAAAGGTTTCAGAAAAAACATGGAGCGGATATCTTACAGTCTGGAACCAGGAAATTGACATTTTATAACTGTTACAATTGATTAAATATGAACAAAATGCATCACATAATGTTTTCCATTAACCAGTAAGTAGAATAAAAGCAAGAAACATCTCATTGTGAAGTTTTAGTACAGGTTATGACATGTAATTGAATCTTCAGGTTTCATTTTTTCAGAGGGCAGAGAGCCTGATAAAAAGAAATGGCTTTTATATGAGAAATATATCACAGACAAACGACTGTGGACAAGAAACTAAAAGCTCTTAATGAGAAGCTGCAACGCATTGTGATCCATGTCAACCCCCTAAAATTGTGATCCCAATAAGTAATATACTGCAACAAAACAAACATAAAGATAAGTATTCAGATACAGAACGCTGGCCTCAGAAACAGGATCGCATAAGGGGTCTATGCTAGTAGCCATCATAAAACGTCTCGCTAGGCCTGTAACGCCGCCAGTTTTGTCAGTGTAGTTATCACAGTATTCAGAAAGATTTTGGAGACCGGCGATAGCTAAATGCTCAAAACTGGTCAGGAGCAGCAATGTGATATTCGCCTTTCTCAAAAGTTGTAACCTGAGGATCTGCAGCGATATGGGCGGGCCAGCTGCACAAAGAGACCCACCTCTACCTGTGCAAATCTCGCCAATGATCGCTGTGTTTTAATAAACATTTTAATACTAGTGTACTAGTGCAGGGGGTCTCTGGAGCAGAAAAACATTGATTTCAGGTCAGGGGATCCCCTGCTTCCCGATACACAGGCCTAGATATGGGGTGACGGTATCTCAAATGCAGTTAAATGTATTAGTCACATGACGCAAGACATTTAAATGCATAGGAGATACCATCACCCCATAACGGGGTCTGTATCTCAGGAAGCAGATGGTTCCCGAACCTGAAATCAATGCGGTTCTGCTCCGGAGACCCCCTGCTCACGTACACTAGTATTTGTTTTTTATTAAAACAACATCATTACCTTTACGGCTAGCCGCTAAGGCAATGAAGGGTTCAACTTCAATAGCCAGTGTTTTGGGGAAGAGTGGGTGTATGAAGGGGGCAGTAGGCCAAGGGTTGGTGGTTAGGCCTGCGGGAAGGTTGTACGGGGAGTTAACCCCTTCACTACTATAACGGTATTAACCACTATGTAATGAAGGGGTTAACCAGTCCCGCTACTCTCCCGTTAGGCCTAAACATCCATCCTTAGGGCTACAACCCCCTTCACCCAATCCCTCTACCCCAATAAAAAAAATAAACACAACAGCCATACTACCCACCTCCTCTTCCCCCAACAACCCCCCTCCCCGCCCCAACACATACAGTACAGAAATGGGCAAAATTACTATTTTCCAAATATGGATAATAGCTCATTTGCCCATTCTAAATCAAACATTAGCTAGCCAGCACAAATACAGTAAATAAAACTTTCTACTTACTCCTGCCATGATGAAGGGTGTCCTCATCATGCCGTTGGTGTCCTTGCTGCCATTGGCAGCAAGAGTACCAGAAAAAAATACAATCTGATGACCCCTAACCCCTTAATCACCTTAGCGGTTAATAAGCCCTATATTAATTAAGGGGTTAACCCACCCTCTTCCGCTATCCACCCGGGAGGCATAACCACCCACACTGGCACAAGTACCCCCACCCTCTACTTATTTCTTGGCACAGTGGTACATCATACCCATATAATATGGGCATGATAAGCCACTATAGCAGTCAATGGCCACCCTATTAAAACAATCAAGCACAAGAATACACAACAATTAAAGAAATAAACAAGCACCTTATAACCACAAGAATAAATGAACTATAAAGT
Source organism: Ascaphus truei (assembly GCA_036426205.1). NCBI lineage: Eukaryota > Metazoa > Chordata > Amphibia > Anura > Ascaphidae > Ascaphus > Ascaphus truei. Next base: position 322,069,041 of record CM071567.1, on the reverse strand, counting down.
CACAACTACACATCAATAAAATAATTCTAACACCAAAACAGCAAAAGAATAAAAATGACTTTCGTTGATGGATTTAACATGGGGTTCTTTGGTTTACAACAAAGAAGATAGAAGATTAAAGAAAAGAAGAAAATAATGACAAAAGAAGATAGAATAAGGAGAAAGAAGATGAAAGAAAGAGAAAGAAGATTAGTTAGGTCTCCAGTGGGTAGCAGGGACGGGGGTTAACTCCTTCATTACTCAAGCGGGTATTAACTGCTAAGGTAATTAATTGTTAGGGGCCATTAGATTGTATTTCTTATTGTACTCTTGCTGCCAACAGAGGACATTGGCCTGGAGAATGGTGATGGCAGGGGTAAGTATAAGTTTTATTTACTTTATTTATGCTGGCTGGCTAATGTTTGATTAAAGAATGGGCAAGTGAGCTATTATCCATATCTGGATTATTGTAATTGTGCCCATTTCTGTACTGTATGTGTTGTTGGTGGTAGAGGAGGTGGGTAGTATGGTTGTTGTGTTTTTGAATGTTTATTGTGGGTAGAGAGACTCGGTCAAGTTGGCATTTGGCCCTTGGTGGGTGTTAATTCCTAACGGGTGGGTAGCAGGAGGGGTTAACCCCTTCATTATCTTAGCCGTATTATCCGCTAAGGTAATGAAGGGGTTAACTCCACCCGCAACCCCGCCGCAAGGCCTAAACACCTACCAAGGGACAAATACCACCTTCACCCACCCCTGATTCCCACAATAAACATGGCACCATTAGTTAACCCTTTCATTGCCTTAGCGGTTAGCTGCTAAGGTAATGAAGTTTCCTGTAAATGTATTTTTCATGCATCTGATTCATGCCAGGGGGCCTCCTGTGCTAGTATTAATGTGTATCAGTTCTGGAGATCACCGGCATCAATCCAATGCAGGAAAAATGCACCTCAGAAGCTTCTTGGCAGCTTCACGTCAACTTTTTCTGGCAATAGGAATTTGGGAGGAAATCGCCAATCTAGAGCAGCGATTAGCCTCGATAAGCTAATCAAGGCTACTAGAAGTGCACAAGATCCAAAACCTGCCAATAAGTGACTTATCGCTGCTTACTTGGCGATGTGTTTTGAACAACAGCAAAAAATGGAGATTCAGCCCATTTATAGGGGCTTTCTGAATCGCTGTAGACATTTTGGCTGGTATCACCTAAAAGCCTCGATTAGTGGGTTAGGAAGTCTACTAGCATAGGCTCTAAGTTTTTCTCTTATTCCTCCAGATTTCCCTCTACAATCACCTGGGAGCCCAGCTATGCCGACAGCAGTGAGAATGCACGCCGCTTTCAATAACGTGGCAACAGCTGACCAGCACATCAGTAAACCCTCCCTTTTCCCTATTAGAGACCTACAGTATGTCCATGTTAGCCCTAACATATATCAAAGAGGAAAAATTAGGAGATCTTGCTTCTCTGAATCCCTTCTGTTCTCTGAACATTTATTTTACAATGTATGGCATAGGACTTTATTCCATAATATAATTGCCTACAGCTACTGTAGATCGCTAGTAATACTGTGATTATCAACCCTTATATCCTCAGATCAGTAAGAGCAACTTTTTCTCAGCATTATACAGTAGCTAGCCTCAAACAGTACTCATTCTCTAGCCCACAAATCCCATCCATTTACCCACGGCACCTGTCCCTTTAGACTAGCCACAGGCATCTTATATTATTGTTTTTAGATGTTATATTAAAGTGTACAATATTGTTGTAATTGATTAAAAGTTAATTTTAGGTCTATAATTACCCATCTGTATATCTCTGTGGATCATTTATGTACATTTATTAGTTTACTGGTACTCAGAGTGCATACCATTTCATTGATACATGTTTGTTTTGTTCTAGTGTATTACTTACCTACCTATTGTCATGCACGTCCCCCACATTGGGATTTGAGTCAATTCATCACTATTTAATCTATTCTGAGGTAGTTTAGTCCTGAGCAGACTGTTTCTTTTTTGCTGTCCCAATAAATAATGTCAAACTAAGAGCAGACTGGAGTGGAGTAAATAAAAAAAATCATTACAGAGCTTCTAATGAATTATAAAATAGTCTTTAAAACCTATTTCTGAGTGCCAATGGAGGATATTTACACACATTATTTTAGAGACATGTACTGTAGTAGAGCTGCTCAAAAATAAAATACTTTCTGTATATTTATTTACCATGTTTTAGAGAATATTATTATTTATTTAAAATATGCCAGCATATTCTATAGCGCAGTACAATAGTGTTGGAGGACAAAAACAATAAAATATCAAACATTAACATTTATAGGTGCAGTAGGTAAGAAGGGTCCTGCATAAAGGAGCTTAAAATGTAAATATGTATTTGTTCTACTGATAAAGTAACATACGTCTGGGCTGGGGTCCAGACTGTGCTATCTAATAAGTGTTAGGGTTTCAGGCATGAAAATGCAGGTTCTTTGGCTTTATGGACTAGCTTTAATCAGCTGAATGTAGAAGACTTTGTGCAATCAATTCAGGGGTTGCGTCCCACTACCTGTGATTTGGACCAAGGCCCAACACGCCTTCTCTTAGGCTGTGTTAATGTAATTGGCCCAGTATTTTCCAAAATTGTCCTGTGCTCTTTGCAGATGGGGATCTTTCCCAAACCGCTGAAGTAAGCAGTCCTCAGATCCTTCTAAAAAAAAGCTTTCATAAGACCCAGGTTGCATGGCAAATTAAAGGCCTGTATTAAACCTTCTATGGAAAATTATTGAGAAAGTGGTGGCAACCCAACTGGAAAGCTGTCTATCAAGCCAGTAAATGTATGACCCATTCCAGTCAGATTCAGAAGGCAGCATAATACTGAAAATGCTATAGTTCATGTGCTAAATGATCTCTTGATGGCGAGAGACAGATGTGACTGTTCGATCTTAGTACTCCTTGACCTCTCTGCTGCATTTAATACTGTGGACCATGGGATTTTAATGGAGCATCTGAAGGATTTCTGTCGACTGCGTGGCACAGTTCACAGCTGGTTCAGATCTTTTTTCACTTGCAGGTCACAGAGAGTACCAATACTTCTGGACACCTGTACCCCTGTCATGTGGAGTACCTCAGGATTCTATCTCCTATGTTTTTCACCGTGTACATGCTGCCACTAAGTGACATAATCAGATGGAATGGACTGGATTATCACTGCTATGCAGATGACACTAAACTCTATTTGTCCTTTGCACCTGGTAAATGAGGACCCATTATCAGTATTTAATAGATGTTAAGCAGATCTCCTAGAGTGGATGAGTGCCAGTTGGTTGAGGTTAAAGATTGATAAGACTGATGTGCTTATGGGGGATGCTCACTTTCAAAAAACATTAAGAATACAGATACAGTAAGTCAAAACACTGGCCTTAAGCTTGGGGGCTCCAAGCTGCTAAACTCAGCCTGTGTGCAGAATCTTGATGTTGTCCTTGACTGTGACTTGACCCTTAAACATTTTTTTTAAATGATCAAATCTTCATTCTTCCACCTAAAGAATATAGCCAGGTTTAACCATTTGATCCTCTCAGAGGATCTTACTATGCTTATCCATGCCTTTGTGTCCTCTCTCCTGGACTACTGCACTGCAATCTACCTTCAGGGAGAAGAGCTGGACCGCCTGCACATGGTGCAGAATGCTGCGGCCAGGTTGTTAATTAATAAGATCCGTTCTTGCCACATGACACCTGGTCTCCGTTCTGTGCACAGGCTACCTGTAAAATGGTGAATTTATTTCAAGATTGGCTTACTGACAATAAAAATCTACATGCCAAGGGTCCCAGCTATATCTGAAAGAGCTTCTAGCTCCCTATTCTCCCATTCACTCACTTTGATCTGCAGATGAAGAAATCCTAACAGTTCCCAGAATCTCCTTGACTTCCTTTGGGACATGACCTTTCAGCCATGGTGCTTCCACTCTCTGTCTCATACAGTTTGAGATGCCTACTTTCTGAAATTGAATAAAAACAGGCTCAAGACCTACCTGTTTACCACAGCATTTAATTCATGAACCACAACCTATTCGGCATTAAATAGATCAAAAAGAGAAAAAGAGGCACTCCACTGGTCTTCCAAAGATTATAAAATGTATTGTACAAGCATCAACGTTTTGGTCCGCTTGCGAAACTTTGTCAATGAACCACAACCTGTTCAGTACCTTACCATCCTGTATGGCATCGTTCCTTGTGTATGGTCTCATTTACAGTATAACCTGAAATGTTTTCTTCCTTTTCCCTTTTGTAACTGTTACGTGCTCTGAGACCCATTGGAAAAAAAGCGTTATATAAATAAAGTTTATTATTATTATTATTATTATTATTATTATTATTTTGTGTGTGATTACCTTTTCTATTTTACTGTGAATAAGTATTTACACTTTTTTTTAACAGTTTTCAATTCGCTCATTTTTTTTTTTTTTTGAAACACCAACTAACTTTACAGTATACAGCATTAAATCTGAAATGGAAATTAAAGAGTCTACATTTCTGATTAATTCACTCTCTTTTCTAAATCAATTTGCTAACACATTACCTATTATTGTACAGTATATGCAGTATTGTATCTGGAAAACACACAGTACAGTAAATAAAACTACCAAGTGAATGCATAATTATGTGGGCCTGATACCTTAAAAAGATAAATCTATAGCACTAAACACAGGTGCGTTTTATTTTCTTGTTGGCCAATTCCATGGAACCAAAAACAGTTTGGAATGTATTATTTATTATTTAAAAAAAAATCAAACTTGTGTTTTTGTGTTTGGCTAGAGGTAAATAAATTTATATTAAAGCTGTATCTACTGGGTATTACAATAACAGCAGATTGTTTATTTTAAAACCGTCAATGTTACAGAACCAAGATTAATAGAAACTATGCTGAGTTTTTATTCTTAAACAGCTTGAAAAAAAGAAAAAACAGAAATAGATTTTCCCCAGTGGTTCACATTTTTCTTTCTCTTTACTCTCTTAAACCTCTCGTCAATTATCTTTTTCTACATTATTGTGGCTTGTCTTTGTGTTCCTTTCATTTGTAGCTTTTTTCTCAATTGGCTACATTTATAGCATTCACTTTGAAGAACTACAGATTACTTGTTTAAGGGCCACTGATACTGTACAGTACAAGATAAAATAATTTGGTTTAATTTCAATATTAACATGTTCATCTCTATTCTGAAGACTTTTTCATTTTTTTTTAATCAGCCAGTATCTTGCACCAGTATTGCACACACTCACACTAAAATAATTAAGATGCACAATTTAAATCCGTTGATAGGATTATTTTTGGATAGCAACAAGTTAACATTTTAATAACGTGGATGACTGCATTTCAAGTAAGACTTATTTTTCAGGTGTACAGTAAACATCGGTTAAATGTAACTATTTTTGACATATGTTATCCCCAGAAAAATATTACCAGTTATGTGATGTAGGTCGTTTCCCAATTATTTAACATACCAGGATGTGAGAGTCGAACTGTTGCAGAAAGACTTAAAAAGTTACCATATGTAGATTAAGGTGTAGTCGTTGGAGGAGTAAGTTTAATAATGAAAGAAGGAGTGGCTCAGTGAGTAACGACACTGACTGGCACTGAGTTCAAGGGATCATTGTTCAATTCCTGGTGTCGGCTCCTTGTGACCTTGGGCAAGTCCTTTATCTCCCTGTGCCTTTGGCACCAAAAACATAGATTGTAAGCTCCACGGGGCACGGACAGTGTCTGCAAAACGTCTCTGTAAAGCGCTACGTAAAACTAGCAGCGCTATACAAGAACATCCTATTATTGTTAATGACAATTTTATGTACCTATTCACGTAGCGTATTGATCCTATTTCTTACTGTTAAAGTATGCCTTATAAAAAAAAAATACCACTACTTTAAAGCCACCTGAGAAATATGAAGGGCCTATTTACTAAAGTCTCCCAGATATCAAACTGGAGCAAAATCAACATAAAAAAACAGCACCAGATCTATCATGGTAGAGACATCCTATAGAAAGCAATGTTCACTTTCATAAATCTGGTGCAGCTACAGTATTTTACATTGGGTTTGCTCAAGTTTTGCAGCCACAGAGGGACCAAATAATCATTTTTTAAACATTCACCAACTGAGAAAGTCTTTTGCAAGTAATGTTTGTTCGACTTCATCCTACAGATGCAGCGACCGTTATTCGAACACTTCAAGCGTTGTATACCTCGGAATACCCATGTCATGGCGCGGGATTTCTTCCAACCGTACCGCCTGAAGACGTGATTGCAGGTGAGTGCAGAAATTGGCATTTAGTGTTCTGGTTTTTAAACACCTGAAATTGACACAGTAGCACAGTAGCACAGTACTGTACACATTGCAATTCATTCATTTCATTGCATTTAATTGCACACAATCCATGAAATTCAAACAAAGAAACCGCGATAAACACATGTGCTTGGTGCGATTGGCCTCGTTAATGCCGCATGGAGTACAGAAGCGCACACAAAAACGGCTCCGTGATTTGTTCGAATAACGGCCGCTGCATCTGTATGTTTGATATTTCTTCTTACTGTTAATTAGTGTCAATATGACAAGAAAAAAATGTATCTCTATCCAAGCTTTTTATTTGATTTGTGGAAATATATGGTGTAGTACTAAAGCTAAATCTATTGCAAAGTTATTGAGTCAATTCTCAAGAAAAAAACTGGATAGTTTATTAAAACGCATGACAATTTGTCACTGACCTCACTTTAGATTTTAAATGAACAAATGACATACTGTAGTTTACAAATTAAGTGGAGTTGGAAGATCAAGTTTTAAAAACAAAATTTGAAAAATGCTAAATGACAGCAACAGTTAATGCATAAACACTACAAGATACAGGGGTATCTTCCAAAATAGAGTGTGCAGTAACTGTCCATGTGTAATGATTATCCATGACATGAAAGGTAATTATAGAAGATTGGACTTTTTTTACCCAGAATTCTTAGAAGGCAATTCTCACATATGTTGTCTCACAGGGATAAACTAGGCTGAAATGTTCTGGCTTTCAGCTATAGAATTTATGTAAACACATTAATGGAATTGACAATTACAGACTGCCCAAAGCCTCCTTCCGAAGAACAGAAGAAAACAAAACTTGGCTCTCACCAGAAACTGTTTAATGAGGATCTGATCTTCATGGCTTCTGCATCAAACTTGACCAATTATTAGATTGCCGTTCACTTCTCCTGCATGGTAGCTAAAAAAAATAGTATATTCATTTATTTGTTTCACCCGTACGGGTTGTCAACAAACAGCAACAGATTAACATCCAAATCATTCTGACCAGGGAGCCAGGAACAACAAAATTCCTCATAACAAAATGTTCTATTTAATAGACTTGACATGAGGCAAACTGCACCTTACCCAGCTGGGATGACATTATTCATTGCACTGCAGAAACAATAAGGATATATCAGATTGACCCTTGTTACCTCTTACCAGCAGCCTCAATGAATTTAGAGGTATGTTAAACTGCTGTATTCCCTTTATTTATTTTGAATTTGTCTAACGCGCTAATCACCACGAAACACAATACTAGAGCATGTCTAAGAACTTAGGGAGGACACCCATCCCAGACCTACAACCGGGACCTACCGAAAGAAAACATATAAGGGAACATCGAGGACAAAGCTTTTGTTATGGAAGTATGAAAAATCTTTTTCTAGAGTTATAGTATACAGTGGAGTGTTTAACATTTCTCATTTGAGAAAAATGAACAGTTTTTCCTTTTTATTAATTCAAAATAATAGCGGATTTATGTAGAATAAATTAATACTATTATGACTTGATGTGGACAGAAATATAATTGTTTCAATTTCTGTAAGTCTAAACTAATTCAACCACTTTACCTTTGATTTATAAAGCCCCAGCAGGCTATCCATCAAATGTTCTGAGTGAGTCTGCACTTATTTCATAGCTTGCACAGCGCTTGATGTAATACGTTTATTGTACATTAGATCTCTTCTATTGGCAAATAGGTGCCACATTGTTTCTTTTAAAGCTGCAGAGCAAGCAATATCCTACATGTGTTTTTTTCATAAATCCGTTCTTTATTATAAGAAAATACAGTACTTGTAGCATTTGTTTTTAAACAATTCTGAATTATATTTTTAATGTATCAAAATGTAACAAACTTTTTTGTTTCAATAGCAACCATTTACAAAGTCACATTCTCTTCCTCTTCTGAAACAGGCTCTGACACACCCCTTTTTGTGCCCTGCACTCTCTCCAGCAGTGCACCAATTGTATCTAGTGACTTCCTGATCACATGATCTTCCCCAAATAACTTTGCATCTTTGGTACTCTGAGATGAGTCTTCGCCGATCGATCACAGCATAACAGATAAATCTGCAACTTAGTTAATTACTTATCATTGTGTGGATTGTATTGACACACATATTAAAGGCATTTTTTTTTAAATAGCAGATTAGATTGTTGCTTTAAAACGTATGAAATGCTCTAACTTTGATCCAAACCCTAATAGCACCAAAGGGGTTCATTTGTTTTTCATTTACAATAGTCGCTTCATAATAAGAAACCTAAATATGTACATTTTCATTTTCCATTTTTCTGCGTACGGAAGATAAATACATCAATAGACAAAGAGGCCCCAATGCTACATCCAACATGAACAATTGTTTCGTTCAATATTACAGTATCTGTTTTTTCTTCTCATAAGTCGGGGTCATTTAATTTAATCTTTTGGCCAAAACATTTAAAGCTTGCAATCATGTAATGGTAAACCCCCCTCAGCAGGTCCTACACTATAAATATTTTCAGTATTTTCTATTTCTTCCACTGCATAGAGATAAGAGGAAATAAAACAACACTATAGCCAACAGCATGGGATGCATAGCATGTATGCAGTTTCCAAAGGCTTAAAATTAAGAAACACTATATGAGCTACTGTATGATCTTCAGAGCAGTTCAAACTTGTTAAAAAAACAAAAGTGCCTTAATGAATATAGTGAAAAAAATCTAAAAATATCAAGTGCAAGAAAAAAATATGTACTTCCCATGCTTGTGGCAACAGCAAATGTTCTCTCCACGTCTCTCATGGAGGAAGACATGTCTCCATAGACTGTTCGTTCACATGTGTATGCTAGGACCTACTAATTAAAAGTGAGAAGAGTGAGCTTAAAGTTATAGAGGAGGGGTCACATACTTCTGCCTCCCAAAAATTGTTTGTTATCAACCAGAACAATAGTCCAGGAAAGCACCTGCAGGAAATAGCAGACAATCACAGTCTTCCTATATTTGTGTTGTTTTTGGGGTGGCAGTAGGGGGGGGGGGGCTTAATGTGTTTGTGAGGGTAGTGGGGGTGGGGTTTATTTTGGTGGAGTTGGATGTTGGTGAGTGTTGGTGTTGGTGATCGGGGGATATTGTTGAAATGTTGGTGATGGTTATTTGGGGATAGTGTTTGGGTTGCTGAGTGAATGTGAGTGTTGGGGGGTTGTAAGGGGTAGAGGGGGTGGTGGATGAATGCATGGGGTGTTTTTTTATATTTTGTCAAGAAAAATACTAACTTTATTTTCAACTCTTGTTTGCCGTATTTGTATTACCATATATGAGTGTTTGACGGGGAGTTGGTTGGTGTATAGGTAGGGTTTAAAACATTTTGGAAGGGTGTGGATACATGTGATAACCAGTTTTAACACGATAGTGTTAGCCCTCTAATGTTCCCATGCACAGCTACAATTACTCTTAAAATAATGTACCTTGCAGGTAAATATACTGGAACTGTCTCCCCCTCCCCACAAACCCAATAGTAAATCAAATCTCTGTTAATTGAGAATATACATGAGGGAGGTCGAGGAGTTCGGTTTTATTATTTTAAATGTACTGTATGCTGTAATGCATGTGTGGACAGCTTCCGCCTGCCATGACACGCATACGCAACATTGTACTGAATTTTATTATGCAGAAAGGTTGCTACATGTAAAACAATTTTTATTTCCCTTAAGAAAAGTTGAATTATCTAACACTATAGCAGACAAATAAAATGACAAAAAATAGTGTCTATAAACATTATTTGTACTGTTAAGTTCTTGTGCCATTCAATATCTACACCATGGCAATGAACAAAGATATTCAATGTGCATATGCGGATAAATACTGAATTGTAATTTACATAAATAATACCCACTAAACCACAGTTTAGTCCAATTTTCTCTACTTACTTTTGGATACAAATGGAAGTACATCATGCCACTATGTCACTTGATAAAGACCTCTGAGGTCGAAACGTTGTGTCTGCTCAAATAAATGAGTTTAGATTTTCAAATCCGTTGTGCTCTGTGTTCCTTCTGCTACTGATCTAGGACTGTAAACAGGCTTTCGTTCAAGCACGGGAGCACCGGTAATTGTATCATTGATATACTTTTCTAGGTTGTAGCATTCACTTCATATGTCTGGATACAAATGGCCCCAGCATTTATTGAATATACAAGCAAACACTACCAGCTAAAATAATAATGAATACATCAACCCAACTTTTACACTGAATATGCTAGTCACTGGCATGGAGGCCAAGTGGGCAAGTCAACCATAACAAACTAAAGGTTAGCACAAAAAACAAACAGCATAATTAGATGAATTGTGGCTACCATCCCATGTCCTATTTAAAGCTAAGCGTAACTGCAAACATACCGCATGTCAAAACTGGCAAGGACACCCCACCACTAGCAAGGCAGTGTACCCTAAAATTGGCTCCGAACCCAAACAATGCCATCACCCTTTCAACACTGTCCTGTAATCCCATAAAAAAATATCCAGACCAATCTCAGTGGTTGAAGGACTGGCTCAGTGAGTAAAGGAACTGAGTCTGAAAACAATGACACAGAGTTTGAAGCAACAGAAACTAGTTCAAATCCAAGTTTCAACTCCTTAGGACCTTGGGCAAGTTACTATCTCCCTGTGTTTCAGGCACCAAAAACAAGATTGTAAGTTCTACAGGGCAGGGCCTACTGCCTGCTACATTATATGTACAGAGCTGCGTTCAATGTTAGCATTACACAATAAAAAAATATTATTACCACTACCAAAGCTATAAAGTAAAGTGAAGCAAGGGATCCCAAAAGAAGAGCACTCCTGGATAAAGTAATTTTATTCTAACATGTGGGTGTACATGTGCTTCACCCGGCTTTTTTCAAGCATTATCAGGTGAATGCGCACCACACGGGGGGGGGGGGGGGTAGAGGCAGGGGGAAAAAATCACACGTGGGCAGCCGATGGAGAGTGCTACGGAGTGTCTCTAGAGCACGAGCCAGATCCAGTGACTCCTTCTGAATTTGTGAAAATTTTATTTATTAATAATTGAGAAGTAAAAGATGCATGAATTACACTGTGTGGAATACTGATATACTGAGCGTCAGGTTACTATGGAACCTATATGGAACACATGTGTCATTGAATTTCTGCGCATGCGTGCTTTATGGAACCTGTCTGAAAAACATATGCATGTAATTGATTTTCATTATGCATGGATGTTACAGGTAACCGATTTTTTGTGAGACCATCTATTACGGGTAGCAGACTTGAAGAAAGACCATTGTGAAGTTTTTGATATGAGGGTTAATAGGAGGATTTCTGCAGTTTATATGTACTGTCCCATGAAGACTCTGACTTGTCAGCATCATAGGAAGATTCACATAACATCATAGGTATAGTTTACTCATAGACCAAGACTTGCAGCTCAATCGATTGCACATACAGATGTAGCCAGACTTATTTTCCCATGACCGCGAGAAACTAAGTGTAAATCCCCAGTATTTATTTTAGTTTTGCAGATGCAGTAACTGGGAATGAGCTACAAATAAGTTGAGGCTGCAAAAATGAAGTTAAGCATCGGTATGATATCCTATTAATTTTAATGTAACTCACCACTTATTCACAAAAACTTGTAAAGTATGAATTAGTTTTATTACAGTAAATTACAGTTTAGAGATTAATAACAAAAATGTTGTGAAATACAGTAATAGAAACTTATTGTGCAATTTCACTTAAAAATTATTGTGACAATGTCATTTCTTAATAATCGAGAAGAAATAGATGCATTAATTACACTGTGTGGAGCACATACTAGTGATAACTTTTTATGGAAGTCATATACGTGTCATTATATTTGTGCACATGCATATTCTTTTCAACCTGGTTGAAACCCATACTGTATGCGTGTGATTGAATTTCTGTGCATGGATGTTCTATGTAATCTGGTTGAAATATATAATCTTGTCATTGAATTTATGTGCATGCGAACTGTATGTAAGAATTGTATGGAACGCATGTGAAGTACAGGCATTAACATTTGAATGTATTCAAATGTAACACACCACTTATTCCCCATAAAAAGTATTTTAAAATATTAATATGTATTTTTCATTCGACAACAGTCAATGATTTTGTGAAAAATACAATAATACACATTTTTTCGCTCTTCCAAATATACAATCTTCTTTAATTAACATCTTAAGTATTGACTTTAAAGTGCTTTAAAGACTACATTTTGCTTCACTGGCGTCTCTCCGTTGCCATGGTAACACTCCACTACCTCCTGGTATGTGGCATGTCAGCTTCTCCCTGTTACTATTGAGACCATCATCCTCAAATCAACGTGGCATATACCCTTGTGCCATGACGTCAGACACTCTCCGAGCCAATTATCATCCTCTCTGCTGTCTTTTCTCCTTCTATGGATCGTTGGCTTCCTCTTGTTGTCATGTCGCCCATCGGATCCAATTAGACGTCTAGGCGGTCATCACGTGAGACTACGCAATGGCGTCACCCTCTGCATTTAACAGCCGCTTTGACTTGTAATAATTTACAGGCTGCATTTTTTATGGACTTCTCCATGAGTATAACATTCTGTTCTGCTTAATTTGCATTTTATGGTTTCATTACTGGCATCTGGTAACAATTTATTTTGGGGAATCTCAATTCATTACCACTGTGACAATCAATGGGTAGAGGGTTTGGGGGGTGGGTGTAGTTGCTCTGGGGAGGTGGTTAGGGCTCCTAGGTGGGTAGCAGGAGGGGGTTAATAACCGCTATGGTGATTAAAGGGTCACAGGTCAGTAGTTATAGTTAGTTTTTTTATTTTACTGTTGGTGCCCAGTGAAGAGGAGGAGCATGAGGACAGCCTTCATCCTGCCAGGGATAAGTACAACTTTAATTTACTATATGCTGTTGAGTAGTGCTTGCAGTGCAGCCAGGATCACCATCCAGCAACAAAATAGATAGATTCAAAAAAGAAAAACCCGCAGCACTCACCAGAATTTATCAGTAATTTATCAGGTTTATTTAATCTACAAGCATCAGGGGTAAACACAAGAACATTTTTTCTTGTGTTGATCCCGTGATGCTTGTAGATTAATTAAACCTGATATATTATTGATAAATTCTGGTGAGTGCTGCAGATTTTCCTTTTTTGAATCTATACACATACACAATGTGCAATAGAAAGTACAGCTCAAACCCGTTATAGCGCGATCCTCGGGGGCCACCCGATCCGCGCTAATTTTTTTTAAAATGGCCGCCGCGCGCCAGATTGGGAGGGAGGGAAGAGGTGGCCGGCAGCCCTACACGTCCCCTAGCAGCCACCGTAACTTCCCCTAGCCTCACATCCCAAGTAGTCCACACCGATTCCCCCCCCCACCAGCCACGCTCCGATCAAACCCCCCAGCCAGCTCCGCTCTGACCACCCCCTCGCCAGGCCCGCTCCGAGCAACCTAGCCAGCTCCGCTCCGACACCCCCCTCCCGATGCCAGCTCCGCTCCGGGGTGTGAGTTGCAACCACGGCAGAAGTATGAGCCCTCGGCCTCTGCACACACTAACCTCGCTTCTCCTGCAGCTGGAACGTGCAGTGCAGCACCAGTCCAGAGCTGCACTAGTACGGGGCCAATGTCAGTTTTCTGAGTGCGTTCTCCGCCATACTCATCCTGGTCCTTATCACTGCCAGGGTTACGCCAGCCGATGGCGCGCATGTGCAAACCGGCTACCCAGGAGCACAGTGCCACTGCCTGTCACCAGCTCCCCAGGATCACCGGACTGGGGTGTGAGCTGGGAGCAGGCCAGAGGTACTGGCACTCACCTCGCAGCCCCTGCAAGTGGCACATAAGGTACAGCAGCGGGTCAGAACCGCATGACTATGGGGCGAAGTTCAGGGTGCCGAATGCCTGTTTCGGCATGGTCATCCCACCCTTGCTCACTGCTGAGGGGAACAATGCACACACTTCCACATACTTACATACTATAAATATAGACGTGCTAATATTAAGAACAGTACAATTCTAACATGAGTTCATGTCCATTGTTGTGCAATACACACATACACACACACACAGACGCACACTTACACACACACACTGACATACTATAAATAGTTCAGTACAAATATGAAAACCATTATAAATCAACCATTTAATTGGTTTAAAACCATTTAATATTATATATATAGTGTGCAGTGTGCTGTGAGTGTGAAGTGTGCTGTGAGTGTGCAGTGTGCTGTGAGTGTGTACAGTGTGCAGTGTGTGCTGGGACTGTGAGTGTGTGTAGTGTGTTGTGCGTGTGTGCAGTGTTCAGTGTGCAGTGTTCAAATTTATTTATTTTTAAAAATATATATTTTTTATTTTTTTTAATTTGGGGTTCATGCTCACACCGCGTTATAAGCGATCCGTGTTACAGCGGATCGCGCTATAACGGGGTTGAACTGTAATATCAACCCTAAAAAGTTTTTTAAGTACATTAATAACAAAAAATGAGAAAAGAAAATATGGACCCTTTCAGTGTGAGATGGGCAGGCAGATTATTGGAGATAAGGAAAAAGCAGAGGTTCAGTATTAAACAAATTATTTACCTCTGTGTTTACAAGGTAAGAATCAATTTCAATAGTGTCGTAGGAGGAAGCCACAACCTCTATATTAATGAACAATTGGTTAACTGAGGAAGAAGTTCACTCTGGCCAATGTAATTTTAATTTTTATTTAGAATTGTTTTTTTTAGTGGTGTTTTAAATAGTTTATTTCAGGAGGGGGATTGCTTTTTAATAGTGGCTTCCTTTTGGTACAGTAGTTAGATTTTGTTGGATGGTGTTTACTTTGAGCTTTCATTTATTTATTAATGATTATGTTTTGGTGTTTTAATTGTGAATTGTGGTCTTTATTTTGGATTGGATTAATAGATTATTGGTAATTTTAGTTCTGTTTACTTCTTGATTAGTTTTTATTTTCTCATTGTTTGGATGGCATAGGAGATTGTTTGTGATTGTTTCTTTTATTTTGACCATTAACTAGCATAGTGTTAAATGATGCACAGATTATATGGGCATCATGTACCCACTGTGCCATTCAATTGTTTTTTTGGCATTTGTTATCTATTTAATTGGCTATGTCCTGTATTTTATTTTGCTATGTTGTGTGTTTTATTATGATATGTGCTGTGTTTTATTTTGATATGTGCTGTATTTTATTTTGCTATGTGTTGTGTTTGATTTGGCTATGTAATGTTTTGTATTTGGCTATGTAATGTTTTTTTAATTGTGCCTGTTTGTATTAATTCTTCCCCATTTCTTGGTTTATTTGTCAATCATGCCCATATTATATGGGCATGATGTACTCACTATACTGCTGTGCCCACATTTATTCCAAAACTTCTCGGAGCCATTGTCATTGCATCTCCCCTATTCCACGCACTATAAATTTGGCATCCCCCGTGATCATGCCGCATGCGCGCCGCCCAGCACCTATGGTTGATCTGCAGTTGATCTGTTTAATTACTGGTTTTGGATTTAATTGGGGGCAATTCTTCGCATATCTGCCAGGTGGCAGATATTCATGAATTGTAATGAATTCTAATGTGTACACTACAGTATGAAAAGAAGAGCAAGCCTAGCAAAAGCATTGATTAATAAATAATACATATAGAAATGTGATGACACGCATACAGTATGCGTTTCAGCAAGGTTCCAATCCGCATGAGCGGAAAAAATATTTTATATTCGGAAGAAGATGCGACGTTATATTTTTGTAATACTGTACTTCTTTTCCTTTTATTATCCTGTATACAGTACAGTACTGTATGTGTCCTCATATTTTTTATGTTTATGGCTAAGGAGCCTCAGAATACTTTATACAGTATGAACTCATAACGTTAATCTCTGCTTCAAATATAAATCTTCAGATTACAATTACTGTACACACACAGACTTGCAGAACTATACGGCTGTACAGTAGGTTGAATTGCTATTAGACTTTTAAGACAACAGCTTGCTAATCGCCCATTTAAGTTTCTAGACGGTATTGCAGACAACGCTAAAATGGAATTTTCTGTGCCTGATAGAAAATTTATAGAAACCCGAGTCAACTGCTATACGTTTGGAAAACATAGCGCATCATAACCCAGTATTCAGAGCGGTACGCCGGGTGAGGTTTGAGAATAAAGGCTGGCGCCTCTGTACCAATGAATGGGTGGGGGGGGGGGGACAAAGCCATCAAGAAGTTTGTCATAAGAAACATTGTGGGGGGGGCGGTAGTTGCCTGGGGAGTGTGGTAGGCCTCCTGGGTGGGTAGTGGCAGAGGGTGGGTTAACCCCTTAATTACTATAGCGGTTATTAACTGCTAAAGTGATTAAGGGGCTATGGACATTAGATTGTATTTTGCTATGTATTTTTTCTGGCAACGGAGGACATGGACCTGCAGTAAACTTATAAGGATGCCTTTTATATTGCAAGGGTAAGTAGAACGGTTTTATTTACTTTAATTATGCTGGCTAATGTTGTGTTTAATAATGGGCAAATAATCTATTATCCATATCTGGATATTAGTTATTTTGGCCATTACTGTACTGTATGTGTTTTGGTGGTGGTGGAGGGTGGGGGGGTATATTGATTTAAATGTAGGCCATGTTTTATTTTTTTTAAATACAGGATTGGTACCTCAGGCCTGCGGGGACACACGGAGACCACCGGAGGACCACCGGATGCCCACGGGACCCGCCCGAGAACCACCGGACACCTACATGTATCACCTGAGGACCCACAGGGGACACCCACAGGGAAGAACCAGGGGCCCCCTAGACACCTGTGGGAACCACTGGAGGTCTCCCAGACACTCGTGGGGATGACCCAGGGACACCCAGACACCCGTGGGGACCACCTGTGGACCCTATTGGGGCCCGCGGGGACCTGTTAGGACCACCTGGATTTCACGAAGCCTAGTGGGGAACAACCGGATGCCCCCAGACACCCGTCGGTACCTCCCGATGGCCTGGGGTATTAATTGTGTGTGTAAAATAAATAGATTTTTTTTTATGTGGGGACACAGGTGGTGGGTTGTGTATTGTTGTTTATTAAATATTGTAATGATTTATTGGGTGCCTAGGACGGGGTTAGTGGGGTTGTTGTGTGTATTTTTGTAATTGTGGGTAGCGGGGGTGGGTGAAGGGGGTATTGTTCCCAAGAATGATTGGTTAGGCCTACCGTGTGGATAGTGGGAGGGGGGTAGTGGGGCAGGGTGGGTTAACCCCTTAATTAGTATAGCAGTTTCTAACCGCTGAGGTGATTGAGGTGTTAGGGGACATTAGATTGTCTTTTTGTATTCTTCTGTGTTGCAACAGAGGACATGGACGGTGATGAGGATGAGGACAGCCTTCATCGTGGCAGCCTGACAGGGGTGAGTGCAAGATTTATTTATTTTATTTATGCTGCTTAATGTTGTATTTTAAATGGAAACATACACTATTATCCATATGTGGATAATAGTAATTTTGCCCATTATTGTACTGTATGTGTTAGGGGGCTGGGGCAGGGGTGTATTTATTTTAAATATTTATTTATGTATCTTTTTGAGGGCACAGGATTGGTACCGCAGACAAGCGGTGCCCATGGACACCCACGGGGAGCACCCAAGGGCCACCGCCAGCCTAAAGTATAATTCCTGTGCATAAAAAAAATTAAGATTTTTTAAGTATGTTAGGGGGGTATAGGGGTTTTTGGGGGTACAGGGTGGGTGTGTTGTGTATTGCATTGTTTATTGGGAACAATTGCCCCCAATAAACATGCTATTGTGCCTTAACCACTTCATTGCCTTAGCGGATAGCCGCTATGGTAATGAAGCTACTTTAATGTATTTTTTTTAATAGTGTGAGGGAGCAGGGAGGTCTCCTGAACTGAGCCGAGTTACAGGCCCCAGTTTGGGGCATCAGATGCCAGTGTCTCCGCCATTTTTAAAGCGTCCGCAGCTCAGGACGCGGGACATGTAAATAATGGAGATACCGGCACTCCATATCTGGGCCTATAACTCGGGAAGCAGGGGGCCCCCTGAGGCTGAAATTAATGCGGTTCAGCTCAGGAGACCCCCTGCTCCCGCACAATATTAATGCAAATTATTTTAAAGCAGCTTCATTATCATAGCGGCTATCCGCTATGATAATGAAATATTTTTTATTGTGATGTGTGTTTTGATACTAGTGTACATGGGCAGGGGTCTCCTGAGCTGAACAACATTGGTTTCTGCCTCGTGGACCCCCTAATTCATGAGATACAGGCCCTTTTATGGGGTGTCGGTATCCCCCTGCAAGATTTAAATCCCCCGGTCACATGACGCGGAAGCTTTAAAAGCACAGGGGTTACCGGCACCCCATGCCTGGGCCTGTATCTCATGAAGTAGGGAGTCCCAGAGGCTAAAAGCAATCAGTTTCAGCTCAGGAGACCCCCTGCACATCTACACTATTATTAAAATGTATATTTATGCTTCACGATCGCCTGTAAGAGCCGTGCACGGAGATGGTAGCTGATTAACCAATTTCTGAAAATCTCTAGTATGTTTTCTCTAGACAAGTGTAAAGAAACATTCACACATTTGCCCTTGTAGCTTTATTTATTATCTGTTGAAACCTACGGTAAACATCATTCCAATCCATTTTATACAGTTCATAAGTTATTATAAACATGTGAAAATTAGATATTCATCTAAACATCAAGCATCAGAAATTTCACAATATCTAGAATTATATTATAATTGCAAACAGCAAATGTCACATTAGCACATTGAGGAATATGTGTTTCAAAATGGTGCAATTTGCTCAAAAACATAGGGCAAGAATTTTTATTTGTATCAATTTGCACCTTTACATATGTATGATGCCTATTAATCTTGCTTCTTATATTATATTTTGAAACGATATAGAAAAACAAAACGAGTTCAGTCAAAAAATATGATACATCTCATTATATTTTACTGGAACATTATATCCCTAACTATTCCCTAAAATTATTTCCAAAACCGCTACAGTACCTGGAAGAGAGATGCAAGGTTTTTACAAAAGTTCATAAAAATGTTTGCAAACTTTGTGTGTCCAAAGAATTTGCAAGGTCACATGACCTATGGGCAGGGGACAAATGCAAATATTATCAGCACTTTGCAACTTCTTGTATTTCAATTATTTACTTGAACAACTGGCTCAGGGAGCTGTTTGTGATCTTTAAATCCTACAATTGCTATCTACATGTGTGAAAGAATACAAGAAAAAACAATATTTAGAAGAAAGTTTTTCCGTAGAGTATATTCCATTGTGCAAACAGAGTGGTTTGAAAAAAAAGAAAGACCAAATACTGTATGTACATTGCCTGAGGGGCACAGGCAGAGGAATATCTAATGAAAACAGCATATTGATAAACAAGAGCAGCAGATAGTAAAAAATGTACAGCACATGTTAAATTCAACTAGAAAAATAACACGTTGATTTCCTGGGGCTAATAAAGAATAGGTAAAGAACACAGCCACTAGGGAAATGTGGTGCTTTTAGCATGACATTTCGCCTGAGCTACTGTACTGGTTTTATCCTTTGTCACAAAAGATTAAAACTACAACAGGAATCCTTAAAATGTATTAATGTTGATACTAACGCACTGTACAGTAGGCAAGAAACAAGAGGCAGAGTATTTTTCTTACTATGAACAGGCCTCAACCTTTGGGTGTGCAACAGCACAAACAAAACTACTTGGATAACAGATACTGAGTCAGAGTCTGATCTATATATAAGACTGAAATAATGTTTGTGTGTGTATTTGTTCCCCCTGTGATTGGCCCCTATGTGATTGGCCCACAGACGGCCACAGCTCATTGACCTGAGTGTGGGCTGACGTCACAGCAGAGTGTACCCCCTCACACCGCTTACTCCTCTTGGCCTCACTTGGAGTTGACAGCTCACTTGGCAGGACCACACACTGACTACTTTGCCACTCCTTTCACAATGCTACCCACGCTCCTCGCCTCACCGCCGCTGATCTCACCCTTCCACCCGCTCCCTCACTCTCTCTCCCTGCTCCTCACTCTCTCTCTCCCCATCACACCGCTAACCATGGTCCTCGGCGCTACCGCCGCGCACACCGCCTCACCTCTCTCTCTCCCCCCCACTCCCCCTGTCACACTGCTAGCAAGGCTCTCCAGTGCAGCTAGCACTGCTATCAACGCTCCTCGGCGCCGCCGCGCAAACCGCCTCACCTCTCTCCCCCCACCCCCTGGTCACACCAAAAGCAAGCCTCCCCGGCGCCGCCGGCACCGCTACTAACGCTCCTCGGCGGCGCCGCGCACACGGCCTCACACACGAAACTCTGACGTCAGTGGGACTACCAGCTAAGATATGCATATAACGATGCTGCCATTACGTTTTCCCACCTGGTACACTTACAACTTTATGCACTAATGTATGTCATGCTGCAGACCTTCACTCTGACCCAATAAACTTTCACCTACACACTCATATACACACACCCACACACACAACAACTACCACTATCACACACAAATACCTCTGCAATATATTGTACTACTGATTACTCATTCACTATGTCTCATATTCATTCTGTATGATATGATGTTGCCTGAACTGGGAGCCACAATTATGTCTTGACAACTGTCTCGCCATGTTTGTAATATTCACTGTGCTCACTTCATTATGTCTATACACATGTACCTACATGTACCTACATGTACCTACGCTAAGTGTCTTCTGGCCACACATATTAGGCTGCGGTCGCAACAATGTATTGTCACATTATAACATGCACTGACTACGCACTGTACACATCCTGATCATGCTATGTTACTACGCTCAATATCTTCACCACCACCCCTGCACTACTCGCCACCACACACAACTCATGCTGCGTCGGTCACCTTCACTGTCTCATACTGTCATACCATTAGTTTTAACAAACACACTTATACACACATGCACACAAAACAACTATCACTGACAACAAGTACATCTGCAATATATTGGACTACATATTAGCCTACGCTTATAGTTACTGACACAGTGACGCACACACACACACTGACTGACGCACACACACATGCACACTGACTTGCGCACACACACCCTGCCAGCTCTAAAGTGGGGGGGGGGGGGAGAACGGAGCAGTAAGGGGGGCAGGGGATCGAACCTGTAAATGGGGGTTGGGGAGGAACCAGACCTGTAAAGGGGGGACGACCGGATTAATGTGAACGGGGGACAAACAGAGAGGGGGGGACAGGGGAAGAGATAGAGGGGGGAGGAGATAGGGGGGAAGTGAGAGAGAGGGGGAGGGGAGAGAGAGGGAGGGTGAGAGAGAGAGGGGGGGAGGGGAGAGAGAGGAGGGGTGAGAGAGAGAGGGGGAGGGGAGAGAAAGGGGGAGGGGTGAATGGAGAGAGAGAGAGGGGTGAATGGAGAGAGAGAGAGGGGGGAATGGAGAGAGATAGAGAGAAAGAGAGAGAGAGAGAGAGAGAGAGAGAGAGAGAGAGAGAGAGAGAGATAATAAAAAAAATTCAATGCAGTATAAGTACAGGCTTGGCGATAAATGAAACGTAGCATTGCAGAACTTTATTTCTGTTCTAAAAGCATTGAGATCCAAACACAATGTTCATTATCGTGTAAATTCAGAGCTTCATTACTGTACTTAAAGCACAGGTCTAACAGCAGGATTGACAGTGGTACTAAAGGCGTTTGGCCTTGCAGTAGATTTTATTAGGGGAATCAAGGCCCACAGCAAAGGTGCTAGATTGAGATGTATGTGACATCTGTTACTTCAAATCACCACTTTAAATGGAACAAGAATGAGCTGCACTCTCTCACCTCTGCTTTTGCCTTTGTAGTTGAACCTTTAGCATGTACAAAAAGAAATCACCTAGAGGTATATGGTATACCTTTTGCAAATACAGCTCAGCCCCGTTATGGCGCGATCTGCTACAACGCAAATCACTTATAACACGGTCTGAGCATGGCTCCCGATTTTAAAACCACTATTTAGGTACGCGAAGACTTACCGGCATCTAGATCTCTCTCCTCACTCCAGCTGTCATATGCAGTGTCATTTTTTTTTTTAAACATTAAATTCAGTGCTTTATTGACTTATGGACACATACACACACCATGTGGGAATTGAACATTAGTACATTTTGTATAATACACATGCAGGGATCGAACTCAGGACCTTCCATATACTGATGCAGAATCAATGCCTTACTGCTGCGGCCGAGTTTATTTGAGCATTTGCCCGGTCTCGGCCGCAGCAGTAACCAGGCGCGCACCAGGATGTGCCTGGCGCGCGCCGAAGCCGCGGAGGAGCGCCCTCCGATCGGGGATTTCTCCTCTCGCTCGCCGGGTCCTCTACAATCTACAGCACATTGCCATAGTGCACAGTGTACTCTGTAAATGTTAAGATGTCTGTGACATCTGTGAAAAGCGTGAATAAAGAAACCACATCTGAGGATTATTGCAGAATAACAAATGAGTTTATTTAGTGTACGTTTGCACACATAGAAGGAAGTTTCAAAATAAAACTTCCCCCAACGACATGCTGGTCTACAGGCCATATTTATACCCAAAATACTAAGCCCACGCCCCCTCTATGAGGTTGCGTGTGCGTCATTACATAAGCGTATAAGATAAACAAAATATGAATATGAGCACATTGAGTTAATAGCGTAACTATGAGATTCATATTAAAAATGAACTGACTCAGCTATAATTCCTTATACAGGCTGGTGACCTTTTCTCTATATACGAGATTTCTGAGAATGGGTGTATATGACCATGGGAACCTCCCCCGGAATGCGAGATGTGCTTGTTATCTATGTTTTATTTTCATAACAGTGGCACATTTCTCCCATCTCCAAGGTCTAGTGGTTAGCTGAAAAGCTTATTATCACTTAAAACTAAGGAGAAGAAAAGAAAATGTGTGTCTTTAAATTAAACTTCCATTCCAACTTTCATACAGACAATAAACAAAATGGATGACAATATCAGGCACCTAAGATGGATGCTGACTTAAAATTGCTGCTCAGATCTCAGTGACGTTTATGTCAGACCTCCCCCCCTTAATGTACCTTTTCTCAACTTCGTCAGTTCCCTCCTTTTTATTCTTAAAACATTGCTTTTGAGAATTAAGGTTATGATATTAGTCCTGGGACACATACAGTAGACAGACACATATTGTATTTTGGGGTACTCCATCATCAAATAATGCTCATTGGTATAACTCAGAAGACAAGGGCGCGTGCCCTTCACTGTCATAGTCTTGTATGGCGCTGTGGCCAACATCTCTTTTGGAGTTGAATAACTGTGATCAGCATCTTCTTTCTTCAAGGGACTGCTGTTTCTGGCATCTGCAAAAAGTGGCATCAGATTGGAAGAGGAGGTAGCACATTGTGAATCATACCTTTGCAACAAGAGACACACACATACATGACAACAAGTAACACCAACACACACACAAAAGCATTCATAAGTTTTTTGCACCATGTGATCCTAGCCATTCACCTAACCCCAATGGGTGAAATTCTGTGTCATCTCCCTTTGTAAGCTTCTTTTTGAATCTCTTGTATTTCATTGAGTTCATGCTGTACATTGCTACTCTGAACTTGAATGAAAACACAACATTGTTCCTTAATTAGGGCACATACCCCTCCTTTTGAAGCTAAAACATAGTCTAAAGCAATTCTGTGTTGTAAGGCCATAAGCCTAATCTGAACCTGTTCTTGGTTTAATGATGAAATTAAAAACTGCAAAATTAAGGCCACATCCTTCCTGTAAATTGTTATTTGACTAAAAATACATATTTACCCAGGTTTCATTGGTTGGTGGAGACACTTGACCCATACATTGATTCTTGTTCCTAGAGTGTGATACACCGTTTAAAGAGGCTGTCTTAAAAAATGGGAAAATACAGAAATTATACACATACACTGGCGACACACTTTATTGAAGTGTGGCCAGTTCCGCAAGCCGGGAGATTTCCCGGCTTGCAAGTGGCAGCCCCTCGGCGTGCCGCACGTCACCGATGCGCGGTCACGCGTCATCGGGTGCCTGCACCCCCTGCACGCGCTCCAGGGCTCCCCGAGGGAGCCCTGGTGTCCCGCGATGTTGGGGACGGCGGCAGGGGGTTCCGGGGGACCCGGCGGACCCGGAGAGGAGAGGGGGAAGCCGCGATCGGCGGGCCTCTCCTCCGCTGCTTCGGCGCGCGCCCGGCACCCTCCGGCGCGCGCCAGGTAACTGCTGCGGCCGAGAACGGGCAAATGCTCGAATAAACTCGGCCGCAGCAGTAATACTAAAAACCTTATTTTATGCAAGCAACCTTTCTTTGGGTATGCAGTTGCTAGATAAAGGAAATGGCGTCTATCTCTATCGTCATATATTTTCAGAATCCTCACAACATTCTATTACTGAGAATTGAAGGGGGTTTGGTATCTGCGGAAGCAAATGCATGATCATCACCCCTGCACATATTATATACATCATTCACTCCGAATATCAGAACAGACAATGTCTGCGATGGTCAAAATGACTGACGTATGATCCTTTCCTTGTGGCTGACACACGCCCCTGGGTGACCCCCTCCTTTCGGTGAAGGTGCAATACACTTCTGGATCAAAGTTTTGCTGCACATGACACATACTGTACATAGAGAGTGATGAGTACTGCCAAAACACATACAAGAGCATTCACAAGCCACGCTTCCAGGAAACCAATCCTCAAAACAAGGCCCAATTGTACATGCATCATAAATTTCTAACTTAAACACACTCTAAAATAAAAATATTGATTCTTTGAAAGGAGAAAAGTGAAAATGTCATTGGTCTTTGGTGGAGCTGGAATGAGCTTTACGTGCTTTGGGTCCAGGAAAAGAACTCTGCCACTTTAATTGCTGTATTGGTGGTTAGTACAGTATGGGCCTTTTCATCTGGGATAAAGAGCATGTTTGCGTAGGAAATATTTGACTATTAACCCCGTCTCGAGTAGGTGCACTTTCAACTTTGCCTAGAGAGACTCAAAAAATGTATTAGTTGCATACAAGACTTATTATTTAATTACCAATAACATGGTCCTTAATTCATTCCTTTGGACTACTAATAGTCATAAGTCCTCCCATAAGTGTCTCATAGGGAGATAATTTATACCTAGGAATGAATTCTTGTATCAATGTGTTTACTCCTATCTTAGCATCCGCATATAGACAGAGGTATTCCCTATTCATGTTCCTCAATCTAAAACTAAGTAGCCAATGTGAACCTGACTTTGCTACAATCTAAGTTTCCTAAGACTTGGTGCCCCAGCCATTGCCTAACTAATTGTTTCCATAGTTAATTCTATCCTGTCCGCGGGCCATATCCCTAAGACCTGGAAAACTGCCAAAGTTGTCCCAATCTTCAAAAGTGGGGACAAAAATCACTGTCTCAACCTGAAGGCCAATCTCTCTTCTCCCAATACTATCCACGGTCATGGAAAAATATTCACTCCCAATTAAGCAATTATTTTACCAATACAAACTTCCCTAGCCAATCCCAATCTGACTTTTACCCAAACACTCCACTGTCTAAAAGTTTGAATGCCTTGTATATAATGTATACCCTGTTCACTTATGTAACTGCTTTTGCAACTATGTATCCCCTGTATTTAACCCTATGCACAAGACACACCCAAAAATGAGAGGCGACTCCCAATTCACCACTTCCTGGCAAACCATTCTAGATTACACAGCAATTTTGACAATAACTTCTGCTTATGGACACCATTGGAAAAAATAAATGGTTAAAAGTTATAAAATACGTCACATATTCAGTTAATAGACAAATGATTTTGTATAAGACTTCACACTAATTTCTTGTAATATAATCTCTTTGCACAGTGCCGAGCACACTGTCAGCTTTATTTTTTAAAGACACTCAGCATTATTATTTATTTGACTACAAAATAATTTCAGAGTTTGTTTATCTCGGGCAATTAGCCAGCCCGGGCGTTTCGCCAAATGACCCTGAACAGATAAGATAACGGCACAACGGTTTCTTCATAAACAAAATAATTATTATTGGAATGGAACTTTTGTTTAAAGTTAGATAAATGGAGCTCTATCCAGAGCCCTAAGAACTACATTTTTTAAGGCCGCTCAAAAATTTAATAACGGGACTTTTATATAGATGAGGTTATATCACTTCTTAACACACAAATAGCTCCCACACGCTCATGCTATCTCCCTTCACTCGTTCCTTTTAATGCCTTCTGTTTGAACTCTCATACTTTCACAGAATTCCTTCACTACAAATTTAAGCTATCCTGTTTCAATTCTGCCCTTTCTCAAGCTAAACAAACCTACTTCTCTCCATTAATCAACACTCACAAGTCTAACCCACTCAAACTCTTCCTTCATATCACCTCAGGACTTTGCTGACTATTTTAAGAAAAAGGTTGAATCCATACATCAGAACATTCCTTCTTTTTCCTCCTATCCTACACCGCTTCCTGTTTCTTTGACTTTTTTCCACTGTCTCAGAAGAGAATGTCACCATCACTGTTGATCTCCTCTTCTCCCTCTACTCTGATACCTTTCCATTCTCCTTCAAACATGCAACAGTTATACCATGATTCAAAAATAGCAAGCTTGACTCAACTGTCTCATCTAACTACTGACTTGTCTTGTATTCTCTTGCTTGCTCCATTTTCTCAACACTCATTCTCTCCTTAACCTCTACAATCTGGCTTCTGCACTGCTCCCTCCAAGGAGACAATTCTCGCTAAAATAACTGATGACCTATATGCTGCCAAAGACAGAGGTCATTACACTCTGCTCATATTACTCAACCTCTCTGAAGTATTTGCCACCATGGACCACATTCTTCTCTTTTCTCTGTACACACTCTCTCTAGGTGACCTAATAACATCTTTTGGGTTTAAATATCACCTCTTTGCTGGCGACACACACATTTACTTTTCAACCCCTGACCCTACACCTGCTGTACAAACCACAGTTTCTGAATGTCTTTTTGTTATATCATCCTGGATGGCCCTCCTTCGCCTTAAACTTAACATGGCAAAAACAAAGCTCCTCATACTTCCTCCCAAACCTGGCCCTACTATCTACTTCCACATTACTCTTGGAGTACAATCTTTCAGTAACCCAAGCACGCTGCTTAGGGGTCACACTCAACTCCTCTCTCATATTCTCCTCTCACATTCAAAACATTTCTATAACCTGTCGCTTTTTCCTCCACAATATTACAAAGATACACCTGTTCCTCTGTTGCTCAACTGTTAAAACTCTGATTCAGGCCCTCATTCTCTCCCATCTTGATTACTGTAATCCCCTGCTACCCTTCCTGCCTCTCACCTATCTTCCCTACAATCTGTCCTAAACGCTGCTGCCAGAATCACTCTACTCTTTAAACTCTGATTCTGCATCTCCCCTCCTGAAATTCCACTCCTGGCTTCAAATCAAATCCTACTGTTTCTGTACGCTCTCCCTACCTACCAATTATATTGTAAACTCCTCAGTGCAGGGACTTCGCTTCCTTAATGTTACTTTTATGTCTGGATCACTTATTCCATGACCTATTTCCTTTACCATTTGATACCTATATGATTACGACGTGCACCACTCCTGTGAAGCGCTATGCATATTAATGGCGTTATATACATAAAGACATAGCTTTTACCAGCATTTTTAAACATAAAATATTCCCAAACATATCCTAATCCTATAGAAATAAAATTGAAAGGTGTTTTTACTGGTTACACACAATACAGAACACACAATACAAAAACTTCTCTCATACACAGCCAAACAACATCACAAAAATAATGAACAAATAAAAGAAAAACATTTCTCCCCTATTACCAAACAATTTCATCCTACAACTATATTAATAAAAGTTCCCTTCTCTTTCTTTATTCTCATAAATAACCTAAATTGAAAACTACTTTGATGCTCCTGAGCTTGTGAGTTAAATTTCTTATCTTTTGTACATTCCTCAAGCTGGAGAAAAAGTTGGGGGCACGATCTGTGCTGCTGTTATTCCGATTCTCTTTCTTGCAGACATTTGAGCCAAAGGAAAAAAGAATACTGTATCTCCTGGTTTTAAAAAACTTATCCGCCTGGCCAAAACGAATACACCTTTTAAACTTTCACCAGTGACAGAGCTTAATATATGCCCTCTCTTTCCCGTATTCTTTAATCCTTCTATACTTGATGTACACCTTTTAAAACATTTAAAAAAAATTAGACTTCATTGTGAGCAAATGATATTCATGTTTCTGTAAGTACTTGCAAGTTCTTGGATGGTGATTTGTATACACATGTGATACTTAGCATGGTTTATCTTTCACACAGGTAATCATTCAGGAAAAATTCATTAGGGTATCAAATCCATCTAGCAACTCTCCATTAAGGGCACAACAATTTTACTTGCCGGCACCGAAACTTGAGTTTATATCAGGAAATGATTTATAACCACTTATTGCTGGTGGGGAAATGGAAGGAAAAGCTAATAGGTGCACACCTGATTTCGGCCTCTTCTGTCAGCCGGTCATGCCATGCATGACTTAAGCCACAAAAACTTCATAAAATCCAAAGATTTATACTGCCACAGACACACAGGGATTACTGAAAGTTAGAAGGTTCCACTATGAGCCCTTGCGTTCGCATTCTTACGAATAAGAAAACCGGTGCGGCTGCCCATAGGTTCATGCTACTTTCCATAGTAATTTATTGCAAACAAACTTTTTTACCTTGGGGTGGCGTGTTTTTCACTGAGACTTGCATGTGTTTTTTTTCACTTGAACTTGCATGGATACTGTATATTTTTTTTTCCTTGGCCAACAAAATATATTTATATTGTCTCTTTTTGTTCTCTGTATCCATTCTTTATTATTTTTGTCTGCAGACACAACCCATTATTCTCCTGCTACAGTAATCAAATTTAATTGACCTGTACAATACTCCTGATACAATAATCAGCGCAAGCTGATTACGTACAACTCTTTTGGCATGTTATTGTACTGAATAGTGTAAATATGTAAATAAGGACCTGTCACGAGACTGTTCCCCAATCATATTTTTTCACCCTAACTATACCAAAGAAAAAACTTGAATTACTTCAGCGGGTCCAACCCAGTCCTGATAAACCTTATACTTTTATAACATGGATACAGATAAGACGTTCTAAACAGATATCCATGAATAAACTCACTTGGTATGTTAATGACAAGACAGAGCAAATGTACAATCAGGGACCCGTCTTGCTCAGAAAACAAAAAATATTTATCACAACCCAGGACGATCTGAAAACAATCCCTTAAGCATACAAACTCTCCCTCTCTTCACCAAAACACCAAAACTTTTAACGGAACTCTCACTTTAGCCCCAAACAATAACATTACAACTCCTACACTTTAAAATGGATACAGGAGCAGAGATTAATAAACTCATTTGAAACTGCTAGGTAACCCATCAACCCAGATTGAGACACCCTCCAAAACACATCTCTCTACTCATCACTCAAAACAACTTTTTAAACTCAGGCTTTCCTCAAAAGGGGCCTTTTACCTTGATTCTTATGAGCGCTCAGGTTTGAGTGACCTAGGAGTGGTTTTTTCAGGTCCTCAGCTTCCGGTATATTTGGGTTCCTATTCGGAGCGCCATCTGTGAAAGCGTGAATAAAGACACCACATTTGAGGATTATTGCAGAATAACAAATTAGTTTATTTAGTGTACGTGTGCACACATAGAAGGAAGTTTCAAAATAAAACTTCCCCCAACGACATACTGGCATACAGGCAATATTTATACCCAAAATACTAAGCCCACGCCGGCTCTATGAGGTTGCGTGTGCGTCATTACGTAAGCGTATAACATAAACAAAATATGAATATGAGCAAATGGAGTTAATAGCATAACTATGAGATTCATATTAAAAATGAACTGACTCAGCTATCATTCCTTATACAGGCTGGTGAACTTTTCTCTATATACGAGATTTCTGAGAAAGGGTGTGTAACGGTTTTTCTGGACCCTTCTGACCCACCCAATCTCAGATTGGCCCCTGTGGTCTAACCAGTCCCCATTACATGGTTGTGTCTTTTGGTGCACCTGTTGGCTACAGGACTCCTTAGTCTCCCGCATGATGTTGGTATGGGGATATCAGCAAGGCAGGCGCTGAGGTAGTGTGCTTTGAGTCCTACCTATATCCAGTGCAGCGCCTTCACCTCATCAGGATCTCTGCGTCCGCAGGGAGATGGATCTGATGAGAACTCCTTCTTGGTGCCTTCCTCTGCTGAGTAATTCCACACTCACACACGAGGTTTTGGTGAATAAGGGCATCTTTATTGCAGGTTCAGGCAGACTGCCCCTCGCAGCAGTCATCTTAGCCGCTCATTCTTCCACAGTACTGACTTTTAGAAGAATCTGCCCTCCCAATGGAGTTGGGTCCCCTCTCGCCTCAGGGAGAACACCACCTGTACCAGGTCCCTGGACACAGTGTAGACGCTCTCTCTGTGCCTGTCAGCCTTACTGCTGCAGACCTTGATTAACCTTAAACTGCTTACTATAGAACCATACTCTTGAACAACCACTAACTTTGGGCAGTTCTGTGTCTTATATAACTTAGGAAATAGCCCCACCTCTTATGTCACTAACGGTAGACACAGAGAATGTTACCACACCCCTTGTGTACACACGACACCTCACCAGGGTGGGAAGGCAAACCTCCATGATTGATACTGGCAATCCTGTATACTTACCAGGTTTACTGCCAGCATGAGGGAGAACTGTACACCATTTTTAAACATGACTACATTCTCCCCCTGGTGAACCCCAACATCCCGACTGGGACCTAAATTTGTCAGACCTTCTTCCAGGCAGCACTGCAAAACACAATCAGCACACATTATAAAATAAATTACAGTTCTATAATACATTACATCACATAATAACACAGTCTCAACCAGTGCCTGCTGACCAGCAGACCACACTGCTCCTTAGGAGAAGCACTGCTCCTTAGGAGAACCCCCCAGTCTATCAGCCTAATAATAGTGCCTGGGATCTGGCTTCCGTACCTCCCTACCAGCCATGTCCTTAACGGTGATGCTATATTCCCTGGGTAGCCCATTCTCTTGCCGGTATTCTACCCGGTGCATGTAGACATTAAGCCCAATGCTCCATACCCTCACAAGCTGAGAGATCCTCTCCTCCATCTTGTGAGCAGCGTACCCACCACCTTTTGTCATGATGTATTCCTCAATGGTTTCCCTCAACCAGGCGTTCCTCCCATCCTCAATCTCCTGCATTAAGGGCTCAGGTACATAGGGATACTCCAACCCGTGGGACTTTTTGTACCTGGTAACTATGGCCCTCTCAGCCCTGCTAGACCTGATCAATCTGGCGTTACCTGCCCTGCCTGGCAGCACCCATGACAACGGCTCATCGGGCTCCACGGGATCCCTGAATCTAGCTGTCTCCTTGTGATCCACTACCCCCGTATGAATGTCGTGCCACCTCAACCTAAGCTCCTCTAGGCATTCCTCATCTGTAAATTCCCTTACTCCCCACCAGTAGTCTACGACCCCCTCTCTCCTTAAAATAAATCGAGTGCTATCCAGCCAGGCCTCGTACCCCTCAAACAGTGGTGCTCACCACCAGGTCTCTCTCTCTCCAGGATACAATGGCGGATTTCGGCGCAACTGCGCATGTCTGACTCAGAAAGGCTGCTGGGATACTTCAAAGAACTTTATTGATCCAACACACAAGGGCTAACACCGCATTCTCCCCCTCAACGCGTTTCACTCTTAGGAATAGGGCTTCGTCTTGGAGTGGGGAGAAGCGGAAGCTGCCTGCTTAAATACAGAAAAGCCCGCGAAAACGGGTACATACACATTAAAACATTAACCCCTCCAATGCTTTTACCTGTCACACATGTTGTCAATCAAGTAAACCAGTACTATATACTTATTTCATTATTAAACTTATGACAATATAATTGCATTTTGATAAACCATATGCTGTTTGAACTCAGGTCAGTCATTGGAGATATATAAAATAAATAAAAGGTTGCTGCAAACACTGCTAGTGCCTGGTTTAAGCACCATAGACTGCAGTAACAGCTTATGCTCTTTCATTGTGTATATGCATACAGTTATAATCAAACACATATATTTTAGCAATATTTACTAAGTAAATTATAAAGCTGATTACACATCATGATTTGGGCTTGATTTGGGCTTGATCTGGAGTGGTGGGGAGGAAGAGCTTTTGAAGTTCTTTGAGTATCTGGCTGATAACACGTTGAATTTGAGTTTTACTCATTCATACGACAAGTTCCAAATTAAATTTTTGGATTTAAATTTGTATGTAGATTTGGAGAACAATATCCAATCTGACATCTATAGAAAAGAAAATGCCAGAAACTCACTGCTTCATGCTAAAAGCTGTCATGCGCGCCCTCTGGTCAGAGGAATTCCGAAGGGACAGTTCCTGCGGTTACGCAGGAATTGCTCCACTTTGGGATCCTTTGAACAGAGGGCGTGTGAGATGAGGGAGCGATTCCTGTCGAGGGGGTATGACGTCAAGGACCTTGATCTAGCGTATCAAAATGCCCTAGATACTGATAGAGAACAACTCATAAATATGAACGTTCGTCAACCACCACGGGGTACACAAGTGGAAGACATGGGATCCCCTTTCTTTATAACCAATTATAGTGAGCAGGCCAATTGCATCAAAGCTATTATACACAAACACTGGACTACTTTGTCTTTAGACCCACTTCTGGGTAAATTGGTCAGTATGGGTCCTAAAATAGTGTTTCGTAAGGCAGCTACACTAGGGAACCTCCTGTCGCCCAGCATGTTAAGGCCAACCAACCGCAACAGAATAGGTATGTCTATGTTTCCAAAACTAACTGGCTCGTTCAAATGTGGACATTGTAAAATATGTCCAAATATGATTAAGACTAAGCATTTCACAAACTTTGATGAAACACGTAGATTTCCCATTAAAACCTTTATATCATGCCAGACCAATTTCGTGGTGTACCTCTTAAAATGCGGTTGTAACAAACAATATGTAGGACTTACCAGTAGAGTCCTAAAAATCCGCATTATGGAACATCTCAGATTAATTAAAAAACACGACACTACACATCCGGTACCATTGCATTTTAATGTTTGTCCGTTGGGTTCTGTGGAGAATTTCAAATGTTGTGCCATTGAACACATTGTGCTACCACCTCGAGGAGGGGACAGATTAAAGATTTTACATCAGAGAGAGGCACACTGGATACATACACTTAATTCTCTACAGCCCAACGGACTAAACATAGATTGGGATCTACGTTGTTTTCTTTAATATTTAAGTAATGAACATTAAGATGTAATGCCCCCTGCGTGAGGACATACAGTTTATTAGATTTTCCTCTGCAACTATTTCCTTCTGCCTTTTTCGATCACCCTTTCTACCCTTCCTCCTTCCCCTTCCTCCCCCCCCTCCCCCCCCCCCCCCCCCCCCCCCCCTCTCTCCCCTTTTCCTAATCAAATACCTGGTTGGAGCCCAAATCATGATGTGTAATCAGCTTTATAATTTACTTAGTAAATATGTCTAAAATATATGTGTTTGATTATAACTGTATGCATATACACAATGAAAGAGCATAAGCTGTTACTGCAGTCTATGGTGCTTAAACCAGGCACTAGCAGTGTTTGCAGCAACCTTTATTTATTTTATATATCTCCAATGACTGACCTGAGTTCAAACAGCATATGGTTTATCAAAATGCAATTATATTGTCATAAGTTTAATAATGAAATAAGTATATAGTACTGGTTTACTTGATGACACATGTGTGACAGGTAAAAGCATTGGAGGGGTTAATGTTTTAATGTGTATGTACCCGTTTTCGCGGGCTTTCTGTATTTAAGCAGGCAGCTTCCGCTTCTCCCACTCCAAGACGAAGCCCTATTCCTAAGGGTGAAACGCGTGAGGGGGGAGAATGCGGTGTGTTAGCCCTAGTGTGTTGGATCAATAAAGTTCTTGAAGTATCCCAGCAGCCTTTCTGATCAGACAGGCGCATTGCGGCCGAAATCCGCCATTGTATCCTGACTTCCTTCTGACGGTGGCACGCAGGAGCAGCCGAGGAGAGCAGGCCCCAGACCGGAGATGCAGGTGTGGTAAGTAACCAACAGCCCCCTGCACCGGTCAATCCTGTGGCTAAGCTGAGCTCCCTCATGCGCTGCCCCAGTGTCTGACATATCCCAGTTTGCCACTCTGCACACAGAAGCGCAGGACAGATCCCCACATTCTCTCTCTCTCCAGCACTTTCCGGTACCGCCACAATACCCTCACTGTCATCTAGTTCTCCCCCGGAGGATATTCCCGAGGTACCGGTAGATCGGGAATTTGGACGTAACCTTTTGGGCCTACTAGTGATACTTGCGGTACTGGTACACTCGCTGAACAAGACACTTGTCGTGTGTTCATTCCCCCACCCGACCCATCATCTGATGTAAAGCACTTGCCCCAGTCCAAGTTCTCCCCAGTCCGTTCTTCCGAAGTGGATCGGGACTCCCCAGACAACCCTTGGCTGGATTGGGACCCATATGAAAAGGTGACAGGGGCAGGTTCTTTAGCTATGGCCGGGGGTTGGGCATAGGGAAACACTGCTGGTATATGCGGGGCTAAGATCTGCAACTTTGTGCTACCTGGCCCGGTGCCAACGGACTGGCCTTCCGGTTCTCCCGTCTCACTGCTCCCAGGCTTCCGCTGGGCCTGCCAGCTCTTCCCAGATCCAGGTGATCTGGTACAACTGGTTGGTCGCGAGGACGCGGCCATCTTCCACCCGAGTACGCTGTGTCTGCCGGATGTGACGTCGTCAATCTCGCGGGACTCACCGCCGCCATCTTGGGTTGGGCTCCCCACCGGAATCTCTTCCTCCAGAACGACATCCGCCGCCGGAAGCGATGGTCCTGCTCTCCGCTTCGCTCGGGCCTGGGCTAGGCCTGCCTCCGCCGTTGCCACCACCGGCGCCTGTGGAAGGTAAGGGTGTGCCTCACCGCTCCGTCATCTCGGGATGGGATCTCCTCCTCCGGCTGCTCCGCCAGTCACCACGGCCGTGTGACTCCACCTCTCCGGTTGCCGCTGCATGGGCGACTTGAGACTCCACTCCACAGCAACACAGGTAAGTGCTGCTTCATCCAAAGCACCACTGTAGTGGTCCGTTGGTAGGCGTGTCACTACCAGCGTCGGGGTCACTTGTTCCTCGTCCGAGGAGCCAAACTCCGACTCGGGGAGTGGCACTCCTGCCGGGGACCGATGGTGAGGTTCTCGGTTCTCCCCTCGATGGTAGGCCCTTTTCTCTTCTGGCTCCGTCTTAATCATCAGGAGCGATCCCCATGCACCGGGATCAACTGGTTCTTTCCAGGCCGCACGTGGGGCTTCAGCCGTCAGCGTGGCTGTATTCGCACCTGCCTCCACGGTCTGTCCAAGTATGAACGACTGCACGGCCCATAAGTAGTGGATGCCACATTAGGGGCACCTGGCCGCTGTGCTGACTGCACCACCCGGCAGCCGGCACTGCATACCTAGGCATTTAATTGTCTCTTTACCACCCGCTGTGAGCACCAGGAAGCCTCCTGGGGCTGAGTAGGGGTGAGCGGAGATGTCCATTTCTTCGTTCGCTTTGCCAGCCATGTTGATAACAGGAGACACTTTTTGCAGTGGTCTTTCCTGTTCTCCAGCTCCTCGCAACTGAAGGGCAGGGGTCGGTTTAATAAATCCTCCCTCCTCTACCTCCATTATCATTTGGCACAGCTGGAAACCACTCCCCCTGGTTGATATTAGGGGAGGGTCCCACAAGTTTACAGGGTGACCCAGCACTGGCGCTGAGCCTGTCACTGTCCATGAGGGCACGGCCACAGCTTTAGCGCCATACCCCCCAGCATGGTGGGGTTCTCTTCTTGGCACCAATCCCGGCCAACTGTCTGCAACTTTTGCATTTGCAGATTTTCCTGCATTTGGCCCACGCGGTCTCCCAGGGAAGCGGGAGCTGCCATGTTGGTTTGCCCGGCCATTCACAATTGCAATTGCGGTAGATCTTTGCATAGGAATCGCCATCTGACAATCAGGTTCTCCGTTTCCACCCCCCATAAGCACAATGTCCTCAGTACTGTCCTCCAGGGTAACACCTCACGGTCCTAGGCAGGACCAAAACGGCGTGGCCACAGCTTTGGCACCATTCCACAGCAGGCTAGCAAAAGTTCCTTCTGCAACTTGCTCTTCCATGGAACGCACACCACGTGCGCTCCTCAATCTGCCTCCGTCCGCCATCTTGGACTCTCCGCGCCGCGCGGATCCTCCATACTTGCGGTCGCCATCTTTTCACTGTAGTAGTTACTGTTATCGCACATGGAGCTCCTCTCCGCGGGGCAGCTGCCATACCAATGCAATAAAGAATGCCCGATGCGCCACCTACGTGTACCTGATGTAAGTCTGACTCGTGTTGCACTACCTCAGAGTAGGCTCACTCTCTCAGTGTATGCTGTGTCCACCTTCCTCCAGTCTGTGCTCTGCGGTAAGTGGTCTGGTTACTGGCTAGAGTACTCTGGCTTCTCCATGCAGTACTAGGGCATCTACCTACTGTTGGCCAGCCTAGCGCAGAACCTCTCCAGAATTCGTGACCATGTTAACAGGCTATTCCTTTAGGCATCCTACCAACTAGCTGCCTCAAGGTGACTAGGACAGCTATAGCCCTGTCTCCTGACACACTTAACCTCACTCAGGATCCTAGGTCGTCCCTGTGAGCTGACAAATTCCATCAGGCCCCCTGACTATCCCTAGGCTCCATCCC
The DNA here is from genome assembly GCA_036426205.1 of Ascaphus truei. Lineage (NCBI taxonomy): Eukaryota > Metazoa > Chordata > Amphibia > Anura > Ascaphidae > Ascaphus > Ascaphus truei. The sequence continues at coordinate 322,031,885 of CM071567.1, read as the reverse complement.
AAACAGAGCACTGACTGGCAGCATACACTCTCCCTGTTTCCTAGTGTGCCTAGCAAAAGTCTGTCCTGTTGATGAAGATCTCAGCAGCTCGTCTCCAAATGTAATGGTTTTTCTGGACCCTCCTGACCAACCCAATCTCAGATTAGCCCCTGTGGTCTAACCAGTCCCCATTACATGGTTGTGTCTGGTGGTGCACCTGTTGGCTACAGTACTCCTGAGTCTCCCGCATGATGTTGGTATGGGGATATCAGCAAGACAGGCACCGAGGTAGTGTGCTTTGAGTCCTACCTATATCCAGTGCAGCGCCTCCACCTCATCAGGACCTCTGCGTCCGCAAGGAGATGGATCTGATGAAGAACTCCTTCTTGGTGCCTTCCTCTGCTGAGTAACTCCACACTCACACATGAGGGTTTTGGTGAATAAGGGCATCTTTATTGCAGGTTCAGGCAGACTGCCCCTCGCAGCGGTCAGCGTAGCCGCTCATTCTTCCACAGTATTAACTTTTAGAAGAATCTGCCCTCCCAATGGAGTTGGATCACCTCTCCCCTCAGGGAGATCACCACCTGTACCAGGTCCCTGGACACAGTGTAGACACTCTCTCTGTGCCTGTCAGCCTTACTGCTGCAGACCTTGATTAACCTTAAACTGCTTACTATAGAACCATACTCTTGAACAACCACTAACTTTGGGCAGTGCTGTGTCTTATATAACTTAGGAAATAGCCCCACCTCTTATGTCACTAACGGTGGACACAGAGAATGTTACCACTCCCCTTGTGTCCACACGACACCTCACCAGGGTGGGAGGGCAAACCTCCATGATTGATGCTGGCAATCCTGTATACTTACCAGGTTTACTGCCAGCATGAGGGAGAACTGTACACCATTTTTAAACATGGCTACAGGTGTATATGACCATGGGAACCTCCCCCGGAATGCGAGATGTGCTTGTTATCTATGTTTTATTTTCATAACAGTGGCACATTTCTCCCATCTCCAATGTCTTGTGGTTAGCTGAAAAGCTTATTATCACTTAAAACTAAGGAGCAGAAAGAAAAAAAAGTGTCTTTAAACTAAACTTCCATTCCAACTTTCATACAGACAATAAATAAAATGGATTACAATATCAGGCACCTAAGATGGATGCTGACTTAAAATGGCTGCTCAGATCCCAGTGCTGTTTATATCAGACCTCCCCCCTTAATGTACTCAATTTCTCAACTTCATCACATCACACATCCCCTGTGGTGTAGTGGTACAAACCTTAAATAGCATGTGAAATGTCTTGGGTTCCATTCCTGTATGATTTGGTATAATATTGAAATTATAAAAAAAAATTATAATTGATAAATTATTATTTTATTTTTATTATATTGTATCATTTATAAATAAATAATAATAAATAATAAAGAATAATAACTAAATAATAAGATAATATATATATCTGTCTTTGTCTCCCTACTCAGACCACCCTCTGCTGCCTGTCCATCTCACCTCAAGACTTTGCCGACTATTTCAAGGAAAAGGTGGAACCCATATGTCAGGCAATCCCCTGTGTATCCTCCCCATATTCTACACCTCCTCCTAACTCTCCTCCTGCATTCCTGGACTCTTTATCCACTGTCACGGAGGAGGATGTGTCATTACAGATCACCTCTTCTCCCTCTACCACCTGCCCTCTTGACCCCATTCCCTCCCATCGCCTAAAACCTCTTGCTCCTACTATAATCCCTATGCTCACACTTATTTTTAACTCCTCCCTCTACTCTGGTACCTTTCTCTCTTCCTTCAAACATGCAACGGTAATACCATTACTCAAAAACAGCCAGCTTGACCCTACATTTCTTTCTAAATATCTACCTGTCTCCCTCCGGCTTTTTGCCTCTAAACTCCTTGAACATCTTGTATTTTTTCGCTTGCTCCATTTTCTCAACACCTATTCTCTCCTAGACCCTCAACAATCTGGCTTCCGCACTGCTCACTCCACAGAGACAGCCCTCAGTAAAATAACTAATGAACTTCATGCTGCCAGAGACAGATGTCATTACACTCTACTCATATTACTCAACCTCTCTGCAGCATTTGATACTGTGGACCAGAAGAAAAAGACGAATGGCGCACAGCCAGAGAGCCAGGTGTAGGATAAAACTGCTATTCTTTATTCGTGCATGCAGGAAGACAGGTAACCCCCTTGGGGGACAAAAACAGGCCTTCCCCCCCCCCCCCCCCTCCTCTCCCAGTGCCCCTCACTCTACCCCACCTCCTCACCTCACCCAAATCCCCACGCTCCGCAACATCCCCAGCCGCACCATCACCCTCCTGCTCAGCAGCAAACTCCAGGCTCCTCCCCCCTCGCGGCGCGGCCCTCCTGCTCTCCCCCTCACGTGCGCCGCTACCGGAGAGGGGTAGCGCGGCCCGGGCCTCCTGCTCTCCCCCTCACGTGCGCCGCTACCGGAGAGGGGAAGCGGCGCGGGACTCCCCATCACGTGCGCCGCTACCGGAGAGGGGAAGCGCGGCGCGGGACTCCCCATCACGTGCGCCGCTACCGGAGAGGGGAAGCGCGGCGCGGGACTCCCCATCACGTGCGCCGCTACCGGAGAGGGGAAGCGCGGCGCGGGACTCCCCATCACGTGCGCCGCTACCGGAGAGGGGAAGCGCGGCGCGGGACTCCCCATCACGTGCGCCGCTACCGGAGAGGGGAAGTACTGTATAAAACACAGTAGCGAGAAAAAGTTTGTGAACCTCTTTGAATTTTCACATATTTCAAACCTAAAACTTTATTAGATCCTAATGTATGTCCTAATAATAGATTAAGATAATCTGATCAAACTAGTGGCACAAAAACACGAAACTTTTCAACATTTATTTATCCACAAATAATTCAACATTCAATATCCATTTGTGAAAAAATATGTGAACCTTTAGATTCAGTACTTGCTGGACGCCCTTGAGTAGCAATAACTTCAACTAAGCATTTCCTGTAACTGCTGGTCAGCCTCTCAAATTGTTTTTGACGAATTTTGGCCCATTCCTCCTTACAGGACTGCTTCTATGCAGTGACATTTGAGGGCTTCCTTGCATGACAGCTCGCTTGAGGTCCTGCAACTACATTTCAATGGGGTTTAGCTCCAGACTTTCACAAGGCCATTCTAAAATGCGGAATTTCTTCTTCTACAGCCATTCTTTTGTTGATCTGCTTGTATGTTTAGGATTATTATCTTGCTGCATGACCCACTCTCACTTCCGCTTCAGCTCACGGATGGAAGGCCTGATATTCTCCTCTACAATATTCGGTTACAATGCAGAATTCATGGTTGTGTCAATGATGGCAAGCTGTCCAGTTCCTGAAGCAGCAAAGAAGACCAAAACCACCACACTCCCACCACCATACTTGATGGATGGAAGAGTTTTTTTCTTTTTGAATGCAGTTTTTGTTTTTGCCAAACATAAAGTTTCTGATTGAGGCCAAAAAGTTCTACGTTTGACTCGTCTGTCCAGACAACATTGTTTTAGATATCTTATGTATCCTATATGTGCTCTTTGGCAAACTTCTAATGGCAGCAATGTTTTTTCAAGAGCTGTTTTTTTGTCCTGGCTATCCTTCCATAAACACCATTCTTTGTCAGTGTTTTTCTGATAGTTGAGTCATGAGCTTTTTAACTTGTTTAGTAATTACCTTGAGGTTGGCATAGAGGGCAAAGTCTCCATATTTGCTGCTGACACTAAATTGTTTAAGGTAGTAGAATCAGAGCACAATGTAATTTATCCCCAGAAGGACTTGGATAGACTGGAAACTTTGGCAGGTAAATGGCAGGTGAGGTTTGGTACAGATACATGTAAGGTTATGCATTTAGGAAAGAAGAATAAACAAGCAATTTACAAATTAAATTGTGATAAATTAGGAGAATCCTTGATGGAGAATGATTTAGTACTTGTAGACAGCAGGCTTAGCAATAGTGCCCAAAGTAATGCAGTAGCTACAAAAGCCAACAAGATCTTATATTGCATTAAACGGACAATGGATGGATGGGAAATAAACATAAGTATGCCGATTTATAAAGCACTACTAAGACCATACCCTGAATATGAAGTACAATTTTGTCACCACTCTTTAGAAAATACATCATGGATCTAGAGAAAGTGCAGAGAAGAGCCATCAAATTAATATAGGGGATAGATAATCTGATTTATGAGGAGAGGGTTACTATATTAGATTTGTTTACTTTAGAAAAGAGGCGTCAAAAATGGACTATGATAACTATATACAAATATATTAGGGGCCAATATAAGTAGTTTTCAAAAGAACTAATCATCTCAAGGACAGTACAAATGATGCAAGGTCATACCTTTATGTTGGAGAAAATTAGATTTTACCAGCAACAAAGGAAAGGGTTCTTTAAAGTGACTGCAGTTAAAATGTGGAATCCATTATCCATGGAGATTGTGATGGCAGATACAACAGATATCATAAAACAAAGGTTAGACCTCTTTTTAGAAAGGAATGGTACTGTATACAGGGATATACCAGATAAGTAAACATGGGAAGGATGTTGATCCAGGGAGTAATATGATTGCCAATATTTGGAGTCAGAAAGGCATTTATTTTCCCCCTTATAAAATATCATTAAATTATATTTCACTGGGGTTTTTTGTTAGTCCTCCTGTGGATCTTTTTTCAACCTAATCTACTATGTAACTATGTAACACTCACATTAGCCAAGTATAAGAATTCTGCTCAATCCGTGCTGGGTTTTACTGCAGTTCAGGTTTTCCAAGTTGAGTCTTGATTCCTATGCTATTGGGAGCTGTCGTGTCGTGTCCGCACGATGAGTGAGGGATAGAATTCATAAGTCCTGTGGTGTCTCACAGCGGAGGAATAGCCGGTGCAGCAAATCCTCTGCAGCAGTTCACCACCTACAGGTTCCAATTTCCTCACGTAATGGACACGTTTCTGTGTATTATGCACATTGCCCATTTATGGGGTTTTCCTGTAAGTTCCCATTGCTTCAATTCCCATGATGTCTGTATGAGAAATACATTCAAGTGTTGCTCTTACTTGTGTGGTTTTTTATTCGTCTCTTTGTGCCCCTTACTAGCTATAGTGACTCAGGATATTCTACATGCTTGGTGATGTTAATTATCACTTCTCAGTTTTGAGATATTAGTGTTGTCTATACAGAGTTGCACTATTATTTGTGTGTTTTGTTCCTACATGTTTTCACTGGTGTACTGCTCTCCCTGACTTTTCAACACCAACACAAATATAGGATCAACAAGGAAGATCCATTGAAGGTTTGACCTGCAATCCATCACCGGTTGTATATTTCCATTTTTTTTATATCGTCTGTCATTTTGTTCATTTATTTCATAATTAGGACACCCTTAGGAGCGCTTGGTGATTTCTGTGTTCACAGGTTTTACAAGTTGCCTGCCCTTTCTGCTCACTCTGGCCATGTTGGGTACTGGCAGCTGCTATATAAGGCTGCAGTTCCTAGTGGGACTCGCCAAGCAAGGTTCTACGTTTGCAGCACATGTTGTTTACGCTGTCACACATTACCCTTTTGTCTATTTGGATTCCCCTGTTGCTGACCCCAAACCGTAATCCCGACATCGCTGCTTTTTGCCTGCCCTGACCTTGGCATGTCTACTGGACTTTGCACCACTTTTAGAAAAGCCTGATGTGAGAAACAGGAGAGAGATTCTTTAGCTCACATTTGGGCTGACAGAAGGAGAGTAGAGAAGCCTGCACACAGACACTGTCTTGAGCACAAAGGCTGTGCTGAGATCAAGATAACCAGACACCCAGAGACCTATATTTCCTGTACACAGAGAACCCAGGAACCTGCCAGAAACAGACATGGAGGGCCACCTGCTTCAGGTACTTCCTTAGACTTTGGGGTGAAAGGCTGGTAATGGGAATATCCCTCCAGTTCTGCAGATAGGGTCTGGGGAATTAAGTTAGCCCCTACAAAGGGATAGGGGTTTGGTATTTTGTTGTTTTTGTATGTTTTGTTTGGATAAAGGAACAGGCTTAATAAAGCCAAGATATAATTTCACCCTAAAACATTTGCATACCTCTGCACACATCTCTTACAGGATCAAAGAGCGTTAGCTCTTGGGCCTAGCAACATTGTATTGTTGCCTTGAACTGTATTTGCAAAATGTAATAAAAAAACAATTTTTGTGTTTTTCCCTTTCGGGCGCATCATTTTGACATAGGGACCCTCCAGTCGGATGCTAAGGCTAAGGCTAAGGCCACGCTCCCTCAGTCAGCGCGCCCGCACTGCAGACAGGCGGCACGTTGACAGACACAGACAGCGATATGCGGTCTGTAGGGAGCGGGAGCCGGAGCGGAAGGGGGGGGGGGGGGGGGGGGGGCGTGGTTTGAGCGGAGGGAACCGCTACTCCCCCCCCTCCCACCATGGGCTCGGGCTCAGTCTGCAGGACAGGAGGGAGCTGCTGCGGGCTGCTGGAAGGTAAGCAGCTCCCTCCCCCTTCCCCCACAAATGCCCTCCTCACACACGCTGACACTGAGACACACCCACACACACATACCACCCCCTACCTTGTGTAGGAAGCTGTCTGACAGCTCCCGCTCCCACCCCCGCCACTGATTGGCTCATCAGCGCACCACGTGACGCGTCACCGCTCGGGATCACAATTTTCTTGCATCCCCTGGCGGCTGACACATCACAGTGCATAGTGAGCCAGCAGCGAGGGGGGACTGGGACTGGCTAGGAAGGATTCCCCTGCTGGTGGGGAACACTTACGCGGTTTTGTTATGCAACCACAGCAGCCACGAAAGGGGAACAACAGGAGTCACAGACTTCACACAAGCGCAGAGCACAAATCAATAATGGTCGTTGGAACTCCGTTTCAAAAGGGTGGCTGCAGCACACCATAGAGATCATCTGGGGCTCAGGTTTGGAGGGCTTTTGCCTGCTTTAATTACTTTGGTGCTAATTGATTAATTATTTGATTGTCACATTGGCTTTTAGGGGTATATAAGTGCATGTTTTGTTTTTCCTTCACTGCACAACCCTGAGGAAGGTCCCTTTTGGGGAGCGAAACATTGGATTTTTGTGCCTTGTTAACAATATATACTTTACCTGCTTTCGAATTGAGTGTGGTCTCCTGATTTTGTGGAATCAACCCGGTATCTATCTACAGTATACAGTATATATTTATACTACGGCGAGTATATCTACACTCTGACCCAGCTACACGATGATGAACCTGCACACCGGTTGTGGCCTCTATGCTACAGATCGGGTTTACAAATCCCCACCAGAGACTCGTGGCCCCATCCTGTTTGTGGTGAGCACTCGTTACAAAGCCAAAGAAGGCAGACTAATAAAGTGAGGTCAATTTGTAATAAGCTTAACCTTATGAATCACACAAGAGGGGAAAAAACACAGTAAGCTGCCCAGCAAAGACACACACTATACAAGCAGATCAACCTTTCTTGCTTGTTTAAAGCTCACACTTGCAAAGCCAGATGCGTACAGGCAGAGTGCTGCATTATAAATGCCCGGCTGCAATGAGCCAGCGGGAGTACAACATTTGGCTACATCTGTATTTAAATACAATTAAGAAACAAACATTTGTTGTATTCCTGTCCCCATTAACTATTGCTCTTATACCTCACTATTTTTATGCTTTATTTGTATTGTCTCCATTTCACAGTTGGGTTAACTATTCTTAGGGACTGCTTCTATGAGTGGACATCATTCTTTGATCAATAATCTCACAGTATACAAACCTTCTTCGTACTGAATTGTCAGGAAAGCAGCACTTATTTTTCGAACACATGAACAAGATGAAAGTATAGAGGAATGAGCATTAGAACACTGGGCAAAAGGTGCTAAACAGAGGCCGCTGTAAAAACAGCCACTATTTACATGATACTTCTGTATGAGTTTTTCACAAGACCTAACCATCGTCAGTCAACTGAAATGGGTTGAGTTCATTTCCAACCTTTGTAGATGTTTTGCTAATATTTATGCATGGAAATTATTCTTTAATGTAGATTTTCTTTTCATCACTTAGTAAATCATATTAAATATGCCAGGGGGAAAAGAACACAGAAATATTTAATCTAGTCTTAAAGAACAATAAGTTATTTGTTTTGTTTCAGATGAAAGTAACCAATTGCAATTGTAAAGATGAGCACATCAATGACTTTCTAAATCATGCTCATAAATAATTGCCAATTTATTGAAGAAACATGGCAAGGTTATTTTGTTTTTCAAATCTACAGAAGCTCATACATTTATTATTAAGTCATTTTAAGCATTCCAAATTGTGACTGTGAAGAGCTTTATATGTCTTATGTAAAACGGCATAGATGCAACTGAAGATAACAAAAAACACTTTGTTTCTACAATTCTTCTATAGAGCTTTGGCTTTGTGGTCAGTATTTAACACATTTATTCAGAATCTTGCTTTGGAAAATCCGATATCATCTTCTTACCAAAATATATACAGATGTAGCAAGACTTACACTTCCCATGACCATGAGAATGTGCAGGATGACAGTTGTCCACGCTTCACCCACGGGTGAGTCGGGATTCTTCTGTGGCTAATTATGTTAGTGTGGCTGGCAGGTGACACACCACCATGATGAACCCAGAGATCTACACGAGCCAGTCCTGTTCCTGTCTCCTTAACGTCATGCACACAACTCAGAGCTCCTGCAACCCAACAGGTAGAGCACCATTCAAGCGTTGTAATGAGCCCGCTCCATACACTGGTCCCTAAGGGAGGTTGGGGTGGGAGAACACGTGTTACACTTATATTATATATTCTGCCATTTAAGACAGTACAGATCAGAGTGCAAATCTATTGGACATCTATGAGTATATATCACTACGAAGTAGCTGTGAAACAAAAAGAAGGTTGGAAGGTTCCTTTTCACCACAACTTAAGCAGTAATGAATGCTTTATTAGAATAATGTGTTTTGAGCAGAGGTGCAGGTTCTGGGCACTACACACGTCATGGATAAGCACACTCCTCCTACATGCTGGACTCTGGTGATGCCATGCAGCTAGAAGCTGATCAGATGATCTTTGGATCCTTTCTGCATTACCTTCCTACAGATTAAGTATTCATATGTCATTGTAGCTATGGGACGATTTTTGCCTCCTGAAGGTACTGTAATTACCACATTTTTGTGAGAATGGACCAAGAAAGGCTAAGTGCCCGAGACGTTGCCGCCTCCTTTGACTCTGGACTGTGTTTTCCTTTTTTCAGTTTTACCTTCTCGCAGTGTATAGAACCATTTTCACTTTTTTTGTGGAGTTCATGTTGTTTAGTATTTAGCCTTGGCTGTTGTTTACCCCCCTTGTTCACTTTCCCAGTCCTCCTGGGTATACCCCTCTCTGGAGCAGTATATGTCTAGGAATTTGCCTTCTGACAATACTCTGTTTGGCATGTTCTGTTTAATTAGACTTTTTCTCTTTTTGCATAAACTGCTTTCTGTTTGACATTATTTGGTGTCAGCTGCTTATGAGTGCTGCAAGTACTCTTTTATGTTTACATATAAAAAAACACGAGTATAGACAGTGTACTTTAAACATTTATTTCTTCTTGTTTATTAATAAGTAACAATCTCACAATTATTTTACAGAATTAAACTGTATAAGAGAAAGCCAGAAGAAGATGTTGATTGAAGTCTAATATCTATTAACATTTTCAACTTTTTACTACTAAATTCTCTCACTTGCACATTATGGGGCCTATTCACAAAGTAGTGCTAAAATTAGTGCTTTTGCGTCCGACTATGCATTTTTTTTATCGTGCTATAAGACATGAAGCCAAAAGCGGGATTCACCAAGAAGTGAAGGCCATTTTTTAAAGGCGGATAAAAAATTATTTTCGTCCGACCTGTTGTTTGTATCAGTGCTATCGTGCTATAAAGTCTATAGCGCGATAGCTGATAGAAAAAAACTGCACTCAGTAAGAGCTGCATAGAGACGCTGCGTCTCCCTGCATGGCTCTTATAGGCGATCGGGCATTAAAAATATTGATTTTAATAATAGTGTATATGAGCAGAAGGGCTCCTGAGCTTAACTGCATTGGTTTCAGCCTCGGGACCCCTACTTCCCGAGATACAGGCCCCGGTATGCACAGGAATAATACCAGAGGCCTCCGAGGGCCATCGGGATTTCCCCGCGGGTGTGTGGGGGCCCTTGGGTGGTGCCTGCATTTGTCTTGGGGCCCTTGGGTGGTCCCTGTGGGTGTCAGTGGTTCCACAGGTGGTTCCTGCGGGTGTTTGCAGGTCCTCAGGTGGTTCCTGCGGGTGTGTGGAGGCACTCGAGTGCTGCCTACATTTGTCTGGGGCTCTTGGGTGGTCCCTGCGGGTGTCTTATGGCCCTTGGGTGGTCCCTCATGGGTGTCAGTGGTTTCTTGGGTTGTGTCCGGGGGAGTCCGGGGGTCCCTGCTGGACTGCGGTACCAATCCTTTGTCTAAAAAAAAGAAAATATTCATACATTCAAATAAATACATCACCCCCCCCCCCCAATAAATTCATTAAAGTAATGGGCAAAATTACTATTATCCAGATATTGACAATAGTGCATTTGCCCATTTAAAAAAAAAAATATTAACCAGCAGAAAAAAAGTAAATAACATTTGCACTTCACCCTGCCAGCCTAACATGATGAAGGCTGTTCTCATCCTCATCACCATCCTCATCACCTTCCATGTCTTTCATTGCCAACAAGAATACAATAAAAATACAATCTAATGGCCCCTAACTCCTTAATCACCTTAGCGATTAGTAACTGCTATAGTTATTAGGGGTTAACCCAACCACCCCCACTAACCACCTATCCCCACTACCCACCCAGGAGGCCTACCCACCCTCCCCAGGCAACTACCCCCATCCTCCACCTATTCATTGGTACAGTAGGTACATCATGCCCAAATAATATGGGCATGATTTAACACTATAGCAAAAAAAAGTGCAGCTAAATAAACACATTACATAGAAAAAAAACACATTACAAATGCCAATAAACCAATTGATTGGCACAGTGGATACATCATGCCCATATAATATGGGCATGATTTAACACTATGGCAGTCGATGGTCAACCTAAAAAATAACCAACCAACAACAATATCCAATACAATCAAAACAATCACCAAACAAACAACAATAAACAAGTAAATACCACAAAATGACCAGCAATCAATTAAGCAAATGCCAAATACGCACCAGGATTAACAATTAAAACACCCCAAAAAATCAATAAATTAAAGAAAACTCTAAATTAACACCATTATTACAAAGCAAAAGTCCAAAAATAAACCATAATTAAAAAGCTAACAACAAAAAAGTAACAGAAATAAACAAGCCATTGAAAAGACCACAACATTTCCCATCACTAAATATAAAACGCAAAATAAATAGCGTAAATATTTAAACGCAAAGAACCAAAATACATTAAAAAAAATAAAAGAAAGCAGTTGCCAAAATAAGCATTGGTTGTCACTCTATGTACTACAACCAATCAGATTAGGGATATACATCTCACAATCTGATTGGCTGAAATAACATGTGACTGTGGCCATGTGGGTTTAGGGACGTCATGTTAAAGGGAAAGGAAGAACAGCTTTCTGATTGGGTAGCTTCCCTCCCTTTACATGATGTCACAGTCTAAAAATAAAAATGTAGTCACATGGTTATCCCAGTCAATCAGACGGCGTGGGAGTCATTTGACAACAAGAAGCTGGAGAGTGAAGACCTCCTCCCCAATAGGATTACAATGGGCGTTACAGATGAAGATGATGAAGAAGAAGAAGAAAGAAGACCCTTTCAAGGGAGACAGGGTTTTGTATTGTTGCTGACTGCAAGACAAGATATGGACATGCAGGGCAGAGATAAGGAGTAATAAACAAACCTTGGCCTGGGATCAGAGGCCTGGATGCAGGGGGAGTAAGGTACGGTTCCTGGGTCGAGGCAGGCGGCAGGCAACGGGTAGTCAGGTCTGGTTCCGAGGTCAAAGCAGGCGGCAGGCAAAGGGTAGTCAGGTCCGGTTCCGAGGTCGAGGCGGGCGGCAGAAAGGGGTAGTCGGGTTCAGTTCCAAGGTCAAGACAGGCATCAGGCAAAACAAAGGCAAGGCAGAGCTCAGACAGGAGAAGGTAACAAGTACTTTGCACAATCAAAGACTAGTAGCAACTCCCTGCCTTTTAAAGGCCAGAGGCAACTGCTGGCAATGAGAATCAAAGAGAGGCTGATTTCCTGTCAAGGGTGTAAGGGCAAGATGGCCGTGGTGGCTTCGAACCAGATCATGTCACTTCCTGTCAGCATTCTTCATGAATGTTCAGACAGATCCCTTATAGTTTCCCCTCCCTTCAGGATCAAACTCCGGAGCAACCAGGTCCTGTTTTTTCTGGCTGACGGCGGTGGAACACCTTGACCAGGGCTGGGACATGAAGATCTAGAGACTTCACCCAGCTCCTTTCCTCAGGACCATACCCCTTCCAGTCCACCAGATACTAATTGATCCCCTGGAGATATGAGAGTCAAGTATCTGTTGTACCTCATACTCAATTTGACCCTCAACGGTTACCAGATTAGGAGGAGGGTCCTTTGATAAGCGATTTTTCACCACAGCTTTAGAAAGGATTCGTCGAAACACGGTGGGAATCTTTAATGAAGAGGGCAGCTCCAGTTGATAACAGACTTCATTGATCTTCCAGATAATTTTGTAGGGACCAATGAATTGGGGTCCGGGTTTATCAGAAGGTTGGTGTAGACGAATGTTCCCGGGTTGAAAGCCATACTTTATCCCCGATGGATTATAGGTGCGAAGGCCTCCGATGTCTCTCAGTAGCTGAGTGAAGAGTTGCCTGAATCCCCTTCCAAAAGTCCTGAAAGTTCTGTGCCCTGGAATTAGCCGCTGGAACACTTATTGCTGGAGAATGAATGTGAATGATGCGGGGATGATAATCTGGTGGTGCAAAAAATTGGCAACAGCCCAGAGAGTCATGAGATAAACTGTTGCATACAAATTCTGCCAGCGGTTGGAGTTCTGCCCAATCATTATGATGTTCATTAATGTAACATCTGAGGTATTGCTACAAAGATTGGTTGGAGTGAAGGAGGATCGAAAACTTAGGATGGAGGAATCGCTATGCCAGAGGGCACCTTGTTTTGGGCTTTCTGAATAAGATGGAGGATCGTAATTTCTAAGTGAAGGTGAAGAAAACTGCGCTAACTCTATTAGTGTACACTTGTGTTATACAGTGAATTTTTAGTAAAATCAATTGATTATTAAACAATAGTGACGTGATCAAATAACGTGCAAATAATGTTATGATGTTCAAACCCCTTGCTCAAACCCAGCTGGTGGGGACTGGTTTCACTAGTCCCACAAATCGTCACTCTCCAGTTGTAATCCAGGGGGAGCATGGAGGGAAATAGAACAAAAGACAAAAAAACAATCTAAGTGCAGACAGTTTTGAAATTGGTGTATAAATTCTGTGTTCCGTCTTGGCTCGTATGTGTTGCCTACTTACAAGATGTAAGTCAAAATCAAGAAGGTTTTGACACACAATGGTCTCTGCTAGAAGGATTTCTCCACCAGGTAATGGGGTCTCCACCTCTCAGCTCCGCAGCAATGTGTATGCAAAAGAAATGATAACCATAGTGCAGACCAGTACAATATAAAAAACTCGACTTTATAGGGTTAAAAAATGAACACTTACAATAAAAACAAGTGGTTTAAGCATATGTCACAATCATTGTGATCAAGGAGAGTAAGTTGTTTATTTCAGGCTCACCCGCCTCCTCCGGTGTGACTTTGTGTGGACCACCACTCTCTGGGACTCTGCACCTCCGGCGTTGAACACCGTCTTCCAGGCCTTTTCCCCTCGTGGGCTCCCTCTTATGTGGGTTGTTCAGCTCCCATTTATAGATGTTTGCCGGCACTGCAAAAGTCTTTGCTTGGAGCTCCCTCTCGGGTGGATGGTCCTGCCCCACGGAGTGGTAGCCGCCCTGAGAGGAGAGAGGAGAGATTTGCAAGCAGACACTCACACAACCGCGACCGGAAATGACATATCGAGACGAAGCGGAAGTGACGCATCGGAGTGAGAATGAGGCAGGACCATCCACCCGAGAGGGAGCTCCAAGCAAAGACTTTTGCAGTGCCGGCAAACATCTATAAATGGGAGCTGAACAACCCACATAAGAGGGAGCCCACGAGGGGAAAAGGCCTGGAAGACGGCGTTCAACGGAGTCCCAGAGAGTGGTGGTCCACACAAAGTCACACCGGAGGAGGCGGGTGAGCCTGAAATAAACAACTTTCTCTCCTTGATCACAATGATTGTGACATATGCTTAAACCACTTGTTTTTATTGTAAGTGTTCATTTTTTAACCCTATAAAGTCGAGTTTTTTATATTGTACTGGTCTGCACTATGGTTATCATTTCTTTTGCATACACATTGCTGCGGAGCTGAGAGGTGGAGACCCCATTACCTGGTGGAGAAATCCTTCTAGCAGAGACCATTGTGTGTCAAAACCTTCTTGATTTTGACTTACATCTTGTAAGTAGGCAACACATACGAGCCAAGACGGAACACAGAATTTATATACCAATTTCAAAACTGTCTGCACTTAGATTGTTTTTTTGTCTTTTGTTCTATTTCCCTCCATGCTCCCCCTGGATTACAACTGGAGAGGATCGTAATTTCTGACACAATTTTAGATGAGGGAATGATGGAAACCTTGTCTGTAGAATCAGTGTCATCCATGGAGAACTGGCGTGATAGGGCATCCGCTTTTACATTCTTGGAACCCGGCCGGTAGGAAATCACCTAATTAAAGCGAGTGAAAAAGAATGCCTATCTAGCCTGGTGAGTGTTTAACCTGCGTGCCCCCTCGAGGTATTCCAATTTTTATGGTCCGTAAGAATCGTGACTGGTATGGCGGTTCCCTCAAGAAGATGTCTCCTTTCCTCCAGAGCCATTTTAACAGCAAAAAGTTCACGATTGCCCACATCATAGTTGTGTTCCGCAGGAGAAAACTTCCTAGAGAAGAAGGATCACGGATGTAACCGACCCTGAAACTTACTTCTCTGTGACAGGACTGCACCTGCTCCAACATCAGAGGCATCCACTTCAACGATAAAAGGATGATGGGGATCGGGGTGTCTCAGGATGGGTGCAAAAGAAATAAGGTTCTTGAGCTTCAGAAAAGTCTCTTGAGCCTGCGGAGACCAGTTCCTGTTATCTGCCTGTTTTTTTGTCATGGCTGTGATGGGTGCAACGATTTTGGAAAAATCCCGACTGAATAGCTTGTAATAATTTGCCAAACCCAAGAATCTCTGAATGGCTTTTAATATCTTAGGTACTGGTCAATCCAGAACAGCAACAATCTTGGCAGTGTCGATTTCTAGGCCCTGGGCAGAGATGATGTATGTGAGAAAATAAAGACGTGAATTCTCGAATTCTCACTTCTCGAATTTAGCAAAGAGGTTGTTCTCTAGCAGGCATTTAAGGACCGCTCTCACCTGCTGATGATGTTGTTCCAGGGTTTTAGTATAGATGAGGATATCATCAAGGTATACAATAACTGAGGTTTCTAACATGTCTCTGAAAATTTCGTTCATGAAAAACTGGAACACTGTGGGAGCATTGCATAGGCCGAAGAGCATCACCATGTACATGTAGTGGCCATCGCATGTGTTGAAAGCGGTTTTCCACTCATCACCCTGCTTTATCCTTATAAGGTTATGGGCCCCTCATAAATCATGCTTGGTAAAAACTGTTGCCCCTCATAGATGATCAAAGTGTTCGGTGATCAGAGGAAGAGGATACCGGTTCTTGACAGTAATTTTATTCAAACCCTGGTAATCAATACAAGGTCTCAATGACCCATCCTTTGCCACAAAGAAAATACCTGCACCAGCAGGAGAACAGGATTTGCGAATGAATCCTCGCTTCAGGTTCTCATCAATGTATGTCCTCATCGCCTTTGTTTCTGGTTCAGAAAGAGGATATGAACGTCCACAGGGGGTCACTTCCTCAGGGAACAACTGGTCACGAAATGCGTAGGGAGGAGGAGCTTAGTGTTTTGGACTGTTCGGGCACCCGTAGTTCCTGACGCGAGGAGAGTTCCGGTCTGCTGTATCGCTGACGTCACTTGAATTTCCGGGATCGAGTGTAGCATGCAGCGATCCTCTCCTCGGCGGTATTAGGAGCTGTGCAGGTTGCGGACAGCATTGTGAGCTGTATTTGATACCCTGTTTTTATGTAAGTGTGATTTTAACATTTTACTTGTCATTAAATCCTGTACGTTATCACACTAGTATTGTTTCATATTCCACACCCTTTCCCCCCCCCCCACCCCTACATCCGTGGGAGCGTTGGAGTGAATTATCTCTATCGATATCACCGCTGAGTGAGGGAGACTCCTGCAGGCCAGACCACGTGGGATCCGTGAGACGATCTGAGGAGAAGGGACGTGTGGCACAGATTCTCTCCACTGTACTTTGCGAGCCCTTATCCTGTAAGTAGGATTTTAGGGTTTTAGATAGGGGACAATTGATGAAACATACTACGCAATTGACGTGCCCTGCTGTTTTTTCTGTAATTTCAGAGGCAGCAGAACATCATTAAAAGACAACACCCCTGTCTGACAAACCACTATCAAGACCATCAATCTGGCTAAGGAAGCCTGTACTAGAGACTGCCTTGTTGGTTCACGGTATTTTGATATTTTGGACTTTTTTCACAGCGCCAGGAACGATTAATTTGTATGTATATTTGTATTTACAGATTTGGAATAGTCTGTTGTTTTTTTGTTCCATTAGGCTGCTTTATTTATATAACAATTTATTGTTAATCACTTATTTTGTTATCACTTCTTCACAATTGTTTGTGTGTAGGTCCGCGCTTTTAGAGGGCTTATATTTGTTTGTTTGCTAAGATAATGAAATAAATTGAGATTTATTCACAGAAATAGGCATACACACAATGATGCACAAAATACAGATGAAAAGACACACTTACTTGGGGACTGGGGTCACAAACTATACTTTCCTAGCTGTATATCACTCTAAATCAGAGTTTTTCCTTGACTGAGACTTAGCTCCAAACGTCCTGGAACTAAAATTGGCGTGAAATCGGAACCTCGACTGCTACATTTGTTTCTGAGAACTTAGCCGCAAAAAGCTGGACTTAGAATATTTTTCGGGCAGATTTTTCTGAAGCCGGAGCTCTGCTATTCACTCAAGAGACAACAATTTCTCCGCAATATCCCCTTCCCCCGTGAAACGCATGCCCTAGCAATCCCTGCTTTCTGGCATCTCTGCAAAGGAAAAAACACATACATGTACATTCTTTATTACCGCAAAGTACAGGTTCTGCAGTTACAGTTACTAGGCTCAAGAGCTAACTCTTCTTGAACACAAACACAAGGATCAGGGGTAACCATTAATGGGCTTGACCTTTATTAAAAGCCTGGTTACCCCCTACCATCACAGACCCCAAATTGGTTTACAATTAACAGATGAAGATAAAGAAAGAAGAAAATAAAGAAGGAAAGGACTTTGGACTTTACCTGAGGGCTGTGGTGGTTGTGGATCCTGGATTTGTTCGAGAGCTTCTTGAGACCATGGGAATCAGAGAACGAAGACATCTAATAGTTACAAAAAACATTGAATGTATGTTATTTTTATTTTGCAGGGTTTTTCATTGTATTTTTGTAATTAATTTTTGTTCATTGTTGTCACACTTGTGCTCCTACACACAAGTGCAGGGAAAGGGAAGGGACCCAATAGAGAGGTGGGGAGGCCGCAGGGGATACGAAGGGAGTGAGTTGCCGCGCAGCTGGGGATCGGGGCACGTAGTCACGTGACCGCGCCGCGCGCAGGATAATGTGTGACACGTCCGGTGCCTACTCAGAGACACGAGTGATCAAGCTGCATGCACGCGCGAGCTCTGACAGCAGAGCGGGAGTGCGCACGCTCTCAGGCACCAACGCGGGGGTTTCGGGAAGCCAATGCTTCAGCACAGGAGTCTGGAAACGGAAACCAGGAACATGGAACAGGAACATGGGCATGGAGTCCAGAGCACAAGGTAACATCTACAAGGGAATTGCTTCTTGGAGGACGTCCAACCTCCTTAAAGGCATAGTGCCAGAAACAGCTAAGTGCAGAGAAACTAAATATAACATGGGGGTTCTTAGTCTAATCCATTGGCCAAGGAATTATAAGCCTGCTACCACGTCAAGGTGAACCCTACTAAGCAGGTACCTACACTACCCGACTGTAAACTAACCTCAGTAGTAAATGAGTGACTGTCCCAGTCTTCTGGAATCGAAAGGAGATGAATAAAGATCCAAAGGAGGTCCAGGCAGGAACAGTATGCAATGGTTGTACTTGCAGGAACCCAGACAGGTAGCCACTGAGTGCTATTTAAAGGAGGCAGCAGCTGTAAACAATGAGAAAGTCAGAGAGAGGCTTACTTCCTGTCAGGAGGAGGAGGGCAGGATTTGCCAGGAAGCAAGATGGTGTTGTTTGCTTCAGAATCCTTAAAGACATAGGATATTGACTCACAGCTAGAGGGTGGCGATCAAAAGAAAACAGGTAAGGAAGGAACACGCCGCAGGGGGTGTGTTCCGCGCATCATTACAATTGTCCATTGATTGCCAATGTATTTATGTATGCGCCTTTAGGACTATACATACATACAGTGACAAGCAATGCTTTTCTTGGCAAATGCTTGCTTTATTTCTTTTAAATGTATTTTGGTTCTTTACTTTTAAATATTTATGCTATATATTTTGTGTTTTGATTTTGAATTATGGCACTTTTTGTTGTGTTTTCAATTGTTTATTTCTATGTGTTTTGGTGCGTGTGCAGAGTTCCCACTCTCCCTGCAAGGAACCAGCTGGCAACAATGTTGCCGGCAACTGCACGCATGCTAATTTGTTGCTCCAGTACACAAGGCCTGATGGTCTAATGGAGCATGTGATAGTCTAGCTAATATTTTGCTGATTTCGCTGACATCAGCGGGCACTTCATTCATATATTTATATATTACTTTATCCTCAAGTCTGGTTACTACATTGTTACTAGTTATATAGAGAGACCTACGTTTTAGAGCACTTTAAGAGACTCAGAGTGTACTTATCACTTTATTATATATAGCTAGTCTCAGTGTGCTCCAGCTATCTCGGCTTTTAACATTATGGCATAATAGGTTTGATATACTACCAGCCCCTTGGCTTCATGGATAGCTTCCACGCATTGCAGGGATGTGAATAGACTCACACAGAGTCCTTTCGCTTGCATGCTTAGATTACTCTGTGCCAGTTCATATACATAATCTAAGCCTTTACAATTTGGGCACAATAGGTTGTTTACCACCAGCCCCTTGGCTGGTCTAATAGTTACCAGAATTTTGAGGGTCACGAATAGACTCACACGGAGTCTGCTCGCTTGCCTGCTTACACTACAGGGGTGCAAGAATTCCTACATTATCCAGCAGTGTGTGCTTAAATTGTGCTTCTATAACCTTATATGTTGATATCATTACACATGTGAGCTACTGGCTATCCTGTTTCATAGTGGTGCTCATTTTGTTACACTATTGAGGCATTAGGCTCTATCATATTTATCTCAATATGGCAGACCAGGGAAGGGTATTTAGTTACCACTACACTGACTAAGGATCTGGGGGGTTACTTACACTAAGTCGTCACTCCAGCTACAGTGACTATATAGCTAGACAATGCAGTTCATGCTCTTAATTAAGGGCAGTGGACAATTAGATCCACTCACTTGCTACTAATAGGTTTACACATTTTTGGTATCCTATTTTAGTCATTTATATATGATCCAGAATATTTATTATGATGTTCATATATTAGGAACACCTATGCATTTCATTATCGTTTTAACACTCATTATTTTAATCCGGATACTATTTAAAGTTTATATTTTAAAGCATTCACTAATCATCCAGGAGGTGGCCGAATGCCATACTAGGTTACTTTTTCTTGTTTAGTTCATGATGTGAGATTTGGCCAGAATACTGATACAATGTGCCTACTGTACACAATCTACTGCATCAACAAAGGGTGGACACAGAATCCCCCCTCCCCACTCCCTGCTTATAAGGTAATTTCCTGTTAGCAAACAAAGGCCTTTCAATCATGTGAAGACATCCCCCAGCCCTCCTCTTATATTCAAATTCAGATTGAGAATCATACACATGCGTTCCATAGGCATGCATGCGTGGCAAAGCATGCCCACAGTATATTAAGCCTTTATTTCTTCAATTATTCAAGTATATAAAGTATAGGAAAAGTGACTCTGTGTAATATGTTCTACATTTTTAATATTAATCAAAGTAGAAGCATAGAGATATATACATTATTATACTTTTATGCTTGCTTATACTATCTATATCCCCCACTCCCTACTTAGAAGGTATAGGCAATTATACTTTTATACTATGGGAGTTTCACTGAAAAAAAAACAAGTTCTTCTTTGTTTGCTGGCTTCATAAATTTCCTAAGATGATGTTTCAGTGCATTCCACACCAATTCTATGGGGTTAAAATCGGGGGCTCTGCATATATAGAGACAAAAATAGTAAAGTAAATTGAAAAGAATAAATCATATGTGTTTCATACATGTTCTATAGAACATGCATGTGCAGATATTAAAGCCACACATAGAGATGCAGCCTCCTGTATCCGACCAATTGTCTTACAAAAACTGGGGCTTTCTCAGATCTGAGATTTCTGTGAGATTTCTGCAGCCAGACTAATGGCCCATTGGGTTAACACAGTGGGGGTACCTGCAATCCCATTCAAATGCAGGGACCCCCGCTGTGTTATTCCGATGGCCAATTAATCTGGCTGCAGAATCTCACAGAAACCTCACAGCGTATGCTGTGAGATTGCCACAGTATTTTCCCAGGCAAGTGATCAGATACAGATGGCTACATCTGTATGCGTTCCATACAAGTTTATTGTTAGTACGCGTTCAGCACAGTGTAATTCATGAATCAATTTCTTCTCGATTATTAATAAATAACATTCTCACAATTATTTTTACAGGAAAAACTGCACAAGAGCTAGCTCGAAGAAGATGTTGGTTGAAGAAGATGTATATTTGTAAGATGATTCAAGAAGATTTTTTTATTTCACAAAGTCTTTCTTATTTATCTCTAAACTATAAATTGCTGTATTCTAGTAACAAAATGAATACTAAAAAAATACTTTTTAGCCATCTGAAGTTTTTAATGGAATAAGCGGTAGGTTACATTTAATTAAATGGGATATCATATCATATGAACTGAATGGGAATAACAGATGGGTTATATTGTATTCAGATGAAAGACACACTTGCGCTGCCTATCATTACTGCAGAATACTATGATTAACGCTAAAATTCACTCTCGGTAACCGCATACACATGCAAAATTTAAATAATTGCCAGGGATTTAGACTTAGCTTTTCACAGTCACAGGAAGTGTAAGTCTTACTACTGTACATCTGTATGAAATGATTGATGATATTGTTTAGCAGGCTTTTTGTAGAATCTTAAATAGAATTAAGTAATGCAAATGGTTAATTATATTTGAATTGCTGGTCCATACGACTTCTGGAACAATGTTCTCTGTACAGACGAGTTAAAGCTAGCACTTTTTGGACTCAATAAGAAAGCTTTGTTTGGCAAAAATCAAAGCTACGTCCGAACCAAAGAACCCCATCTCAACTGTCAAGCATGGTGGTGGTAATGTGATGGTTTGGGGCTGCTTTGCTGCCTTAGCACCTGGACAGCTTGCCATCATTGACACAACCATGAATTATTCATTGTATCAGAAGATTCTAGAGGAGAATATCAGGCCATCCATCTGTGAGCTGAAGCTGAAGCGATAGTGGGTTATGCAGCAAAACAATGATCCTAAACATACAAGCAGATCTACAAAAGAATGGCTGCAGAAGAAGAAATTCTGTGTTTTAGAATGGCCTACAGTATTCAAAGTCCAGACCTAAACCCCATTAAAATGCTTTTGGTAGGACCTGAAGCGAGTTGTCCATGCAAGGAAGGCCTCAAATGTCACAGAGTTGAAGCAGTTCAGTAAAGAGGAATGGGCCAAACCAATGTGAGAGATTGACCAGCAGTTACAGGAAATGCTTAGTTAAAGTCATTGCTGCTCAAGGGAAAGCCAGAAGGTACTGAATCTAAAGGGTTACATACGTTTTCAAACATGGATATTGAACGTTGAATGATTTGTGGATACATAATTGTTGAAAAAGTATCATGTTTTGTATAATTTGTTTGATCAAGTTATCAGAAGAAAAGGAAGGTATGAAAGAGTGGCACACTATTGCTTTTGAAAAATAATTAGCAATATTTTCCTCCTTGATGCTCATCTACTGTTCCCGGTGTCTCAAAGCTTGATCTATGTCAACATGAACAAGTATTGGTAGTAGGGGCAGCACACAGGTGCCTTAGGTTGATTACAAGGAAACTTCTATTGTATTAATGCAGGCATACATATATTCTAAATTTTCTGGACTTTTTTCAGATCATACACGTGAATCTAAGGGGTCACATCATTTTTTAAACATGGATATTGAAAGTTGAATCATTTGTGAATACATACATGTTGAAAAAGTATCATGTTTTGTGTCATTTGTTTGATCAGGTTATCTTTATCTATTATTCGGACTAGGGCCTCATGCAGTAAGCCCCGACAAAATCTCTTCGGCAAGTGTTGCCGATAGGCCTTTTTTTGGCGATTTGCCCTCGCGGTATTCAGTAAGGGCCGAATCCATGCCGATCCCTGCAGAATCACTGCGAAAGCAAAACTGCTGATGAGCCTGTGCCGATACAGCCTGGCTCCCGATAAGCCTTCCGATAGGCCTTTTCTGCCGATAGGTGTTTTCAGCAGAGAGAGACAAGCCGCTCTCTCAGCGCAAACATCGTCAAAGAATAAAGTATTTATAAACAACTTTTACTGATAGTGTACATGTGCAGGGGGTCTCTGGAGCTGAACCGCATTGGTTTCAGGTCCGGGGACCCCCTGCTTCCCGAGATACAGGCCCCTTTATGAGGTGCCGGTATCCCTCTGCATTTAAAGGTCCCAATCACGTGACCGCGGAATGTAAACAAAGCAGAGGGATACCGGCACCCCATAAAGGGGCCTGTATCTCGGGAAGCAGCACCATCCTATTGTAAATGTTTTGACTTGCTGTACTTTAATAAAGGAGATGTTGTGTTTTTTTAATTTTCTGAATAAAGAATGTTTTTTAATAACACCATGTGAGTGTAAACCATACTGACTGACTGTAAATGTTTTCACTTTCTGTACATAAATGTTTTCACTAGCAGTAAACCATACACCTGTTGATGTTTTGAATTGCTGTACACTTAAAATGTTTTTACATTGTACAGTATTTGTAAATAAATGTTTTTGTACTTACTCCACCAATAAAAGAAAATGTTAATTTGTTTTAAATTGTTCCATTGTCTCCTTTTATTCTGTAACAGAATACAGTGTTTCTAGAATGTACAGTACTGTCTAGGCATACTAAATTGTATACTGTAGGCATGCTCAGTACCGTACATCACAAGAGTATTAAAACAATACATGCTGTACGGGTATAGAATACACATATGTACTGGAATACATGTAGTATAAATAAAAAGAACGATTCCTGCGCTCCTACCAATTAGGCTAAAATAAAATAATATTCTCATGAAAAAGGGTATTTGGTTAAACTCTTTGGCCAATGCATTTGTAAGCCTGCATACCACGTCAAGGCAACCCGTTTAATGCAGGTACCTACACTATACTGTATATAAATGTAATAATTGTCCCATGGACTGGTGAAAAAAGTGTTAAAGCCCTGAAGGGGTTAAATAAAGCATGAGGTTATATGAATAGTGCAATTAAAATCTGGCTGAAGCCAGTATCATACTTACCTTTGCTATAAAGGTAAACAGGTTGCACAAATTCCCTGGTGTGAATATAATACAACTTACACATATACATCTCTCTGTCAGCCTCATACATGCACCTACCATTACACATTCACCCATCATTCAATAGATGGTAATGTCCAGACTGACACTGGGGTGTAATACACCTGCACTAATTGGAAAATTAGTAGGGGCTCACTAACTGCTATGTAAAGCAGATGAGCCAATAAACCTACCCCTATGACGTTTCAGAGATACTAAATTTAAAATGCCCTATGGAAGTATGCAGCAAGGAAAAGGATTGCCTAATATTAGTGAGAAACTGTACATAATACCGTGCTCCTCCCTTAAGAAGTTTGCTGCAGGTAAAAAGATAGGCCTTACATATAGAAAAACAAAAAGAACGATTCCTGCGCTCCTACCAATTAGGCTAAAATAAAATAATATTTTTTTATATAATTTTGCAATAAAGCACGGCAACATATATCTACAGTATAACACTTTTATGTGCTATAACATAAGCCACTTTAGTACAGTAGGTTAGAAGTAAATATTATCATTATTAAACATATACTGTCTGTAATAAAAAAAAATTGCCAACATTCTAATTAGTTACTTTTTTCGGTATAGAGTCTTTAAAATTGGACTGAACTCGGAAAACTATTCACTACCTGTCCATGTATTATCGGAAACCTGTGTACATTTCTCCTTGGTAAAGTGAACAGATGGCTCCTGAATTTATGGGACAGAATCAATCAGTTCTGGCTGTCCAGGCAGCATTTCTTACAGAAAAAATGTAAAGTGTTCTTTGGGGAAATGTGATGCCTTGCCCTAGATAAGAGCTACAATATGTGTCAGGGAACTTATGAAACCAATATTAGTTCAGCTGCTGCATGAACAATTAAAGCATACTGTAATTTTAAATAGACATGGCTCGGAATTTTTACTAAATGTATGTGAATATAGAAGAGACTTGGACGGCCTGGCAAATAGTCCACAAATTAAAAAAGGTTCTTTCAAGAAGGGCTTCAGCACATATGGTGTGAAGATTATTGCTAATTTCTTGTTATGCCCATTTGGCTTATTATCTCTATTAAAACGGAAAAGGTAATTAGGGTTGACATTACCTAGCTCATTTACAATTTTATGTATTACAGTTACATTTTATTTTAACAGTCTCTGCTATTTAAAGTTAGTTTTAACTCAACTTTGCAGCCCAGGGATTCACTTTGATGTGTTTTACTCTTTGCAATCTCCTTTAATAGGACTATGTTCATTAAAAGCAAATTGTGCAATTGCAGCATAAAGATCATGTTACTGGTATGTATGACAATAAATATAATGTGCGTTTATGTGTATGAAACACTTATCTATGATTTACTGAACACCAACGAAAGTAATACATCTTATGTTAATCAGTTAGATTAATAACACCAAAAAAAAGATGAATTCAAGAAAAACAGACATTTCTTGAACTAAATGCAAATAAGCCTTTTTATTGGCACATTTTGAAGATAAATAGTAAGGTGATTTGTTTCCCTGGTTCACCCATCTGCGTGATTGAATGGTAAAAAGAGCCTTACTGGCATACAAAGATCTTAGAAATGGCAAAGGGTTTAGCAAGACAACGTAAACAAGAAATGCATACAAGGAGATAAGCTGAAAATAAACGTAAACATAAATATTAGAACCCAAAATCAGCTACATGTTAATGCAAACAAGTAAAAAAAAAAAAAATCTAAGCATCCAGTATACATGGGGTTAAAAGTCAACAAATGTAGAGATAAAGCATGTTCCTGTATGTTAATAAACCCTGTGCGAACCTCATGGCATTCCCTGCAGCAGGGAATTGCAACTGTGGGTTTCCCCTGACAACAATGGGGTGTGGAAAAACTATGCAAGGCTGCATCATTCTTAACATTGTCATTAAACAAGGCCCAACACATTTTTATCCCCTTCAGAAATAATACAACATGTATTAGGGAAAACTTATTTTTTTACCTCTTCAATAAGTCTAATTTAAATTCGAGAAAGTCCAAAATTAGGAGGTTTTATTCATTAGACTGCGAGTTTTGCCATGCAAAAACAGAATACAATTTGATGCAGCAAAAATGTATTGTCTCTTTTGTGGCATTCATTAAGAATTATATATGCAGCAAGATCACAAAAAAATAATCTAATTTGAGGTTCATTTAGAGGTTTATTTCCTTTTTCGGATAGGATTGAGCAAATACAGGTAGAAGAGGTAGTGGAGTACGTTTGTATGTAAACCAGATTTAAGACATATTATAAGAAACTATTTATGTTTATGAAGGAATTGATGATAATATAGACTTTATGAATAGAAATTTGTAGTGGAAGTAAAATAAAAACAATCAAAAATGTTAGTAGGGAAATTATGGAAATCCCCAAATATCTGTGAGATTAAAGAACCCAAACTACTTTTGCACATAGAAAACGCAACTAAACACTTGAAATGTGCATGTGACCATTGTAATAGAAAAAACTGTTGAAATATAATCATAAGTAATATCCGGAATAGAAGAAGCTAAGGCAATGATAGTCCATGCAATAAGCCTATTGTGTGTGGAGTAATGTGACAACCACCTCACCTGAACTCCCTCCGGAGATAACAGACTGCGGGGAACAACAAGATGACCCGTGCCCTCGTGGGATGAGTCCTGCGATAACAGATTCCCGATCACCGGGTGCTTGTGTCTCTACCCGCAGTTCTGCTACTGATGAGTGGAGTGCTATGACCACACTGGCAAAGAAGGACCAAACACTCCTGCAGGGGGTATACTCACAGTGCAATAGACAGCTGTATGCCTGAACACCGGAAAGCGTGCTTCAATACCGTAACTATACAAAAATAGAATTGGTGGAGAGAAGAGCACAGCAAATTAATGTAAAACCTGGAGGCAAAACAGTTAAAATAAACAATTTATTGCGCATATTAGCCAAAAATAAAGACACATTAAAAATACTCTAATGCGTTTCCTGCCATGGAGGCGCTTTATCAAAGATTATTGGCTAAAGCAGTAAAATTCCTGGCATTACTGAAATCACTGCCCTCTGATTGGTTAGAATTCCGGGCATTATTCATTCAGTAATGCCCGGAATTTTTGGCACCCTGCCAACTCACCTTTCAGAGATGCAGGGGGAGCGCGGCATCTCTGTTCCTCTCCTCTCACAGCACGGCAACACAGGCTCTCTCACACAGCACATGCAGGCACTCTCACACAGGCTCTCTCACACAGCACATGCAGGCACTCACACACAGCACACGCAGGCACTCACACACAGCACATGCAAGTTCTCTCACACACAGCACATGCAGGCACTCATACACAGCACACGTAGGCACTCACACACAGCACATGCAAGCTCTCTCACACACAGCACATGCAGGCTCTCTCACACAGCACATGCAGGCACTCTCACACAGCACATGCAGGCACTCTCACACAGCACATGCAGGCACTCTCACACAGCACATGCAGGCAGCACTCTCACACAGCACATGCAGGCTACTCTCACACAGCCACCTCCAGGCTCTCTCACAGCACTGCAGGCACTCTCACACAGGCTCTCTCTCACACAGCACATGCAGGCACTCTCACACAGGCTCTCTCTCACACAGCACATGCAGGCACTCTCACACAGCACATGCAGGCTCCCTCACACAGCATACAAAAGATGTAAGGAGTGCACGATCCAAAAAGGAGCAGAGGGAGAACCCAAGTAATAAAGTACAAATTTATTGGGTCATCAAGACATTAATATCCAACGCGTTTCGAACATGCTATCATTCTTTATCAACTCTTCGCCTCGGGCCTTCAACTCTTCCAGCTAGGGCATTATTGGCCAGTAATGCCTGTTCTTCTGGGATTATTACTTAAGTAACACACATTGACGGCCTATATATGTTTATTTTATGATATCTACCTTAAAATCATTTATCTACTGATATATGTTCGTTCTTGTTAGGGTTTATTTCTGTTTTTATTTTCTACACACTTGTCTTTGTTTGTTTTAATATTTTGGCATTGTATCTATCTGTACTATTTTATATATTGCAATATAGTTGCTCTGCTATATTGATATTTTATATATTCCATTGTTTTTCAATGTGAGGATTTTGTTGCTTTATAAATAGGCATAATTTTAACACAATTATTCACCAAACTCTGTTGTAATGGTCAGCTGTCTGAATTTGGTCTTACCCAATGGGTGTTTGTTTCCTGCATCTGTGTGATAATATTTGCATAAATCATTTAATTATCCTTAGGGAATGTGTTTTCTGACTGACCGTTATTTATGCAGTGTTTGGAGGAGAATGTGTTACTCTTTGATAAAGCGCTTTGGGAAGAGTGATGCTGGTGTGAGTGGTACTGGTAGTCGTGTGAGTATGCGTCTGAGTGAACGTTGGATTCAGGGGAGTGCTGTTGCTGCGAGTGGTGTTGCTGGGAGTGCGAGTGCTGCTGGTGGCTCTGTTGCTGGTGCTGCTGGGGTGTCTGTTGCTGGTGCTGGTGGGGTGTCTGTTGATGGTGCTGCTGGGGTGTCTGGTGGTGGGGTGGTTGGTAGTGGCCCGCTTTTGGAGCCTCTTCCTTTGGAAGAAGGAGAGTCCAGTCAGCAGCAGCCAAGCTCTGTGGCTGCACGTGTTCGGAGGAAACGTGTGGAGCGGCCACGTAATCCTCGGTTCAATGAAGAGGAAAACAGAGTTCTTGTCACAGGGATTTTGGAGCACTATGACTCTCTGTATGGGCATTTACTAGGTAAGTCTATCTTTGCATTGATTGTTCAAAGACATGTTATCCTAAGTCATGTGAGATGTCTTAATATCAAACTATTATTCTGTAATATCTATCAATTAAAGTTAATTATTACACACATATTCCTTCATGCTTTATAACGATCATAACAATCAGTCTAAAAAGTTTGCCAAAGTTCATACAATATTCATGCAAGCTTCCTTAGATTTGTATGATAAACAAGTAAATGCTCATGTGCTACACATATTCAACCAAAACCAGCATGTTTGGTATGTCTTGGAACAGGTAGCAGTTTAGGAAACTGCTCGTTTTATAATAATAATTAACGTCATATATTTTGTATGTATTTCAAGGGCGGACAAGTTCAGCATCCAAAAATGAAATGTGGGAGCAAATAACATTGGCTGTGTCTGCGTGTGGGAATCATGTCAGGGACTGGGCGAATTTTCGGAAGAGATTCGATGATATCAGGGCAAACTTAAAGAAAAAAATGCAAGCACAACGGATGCATGCTTCTGCCACTGGAGGTGGGCTGCCAGCACAAGCGCTAAGCTTAACTCCATTGGAGGAGCAGATGCGGGAAAAATTTCTTCCAGTCGTCGTGGAGGGTTTGGCAGGGGACAGAGATATCGGAATTTATTCGGCTCAATTTCCACCAGGTAACAAATGTTACTGTATTACGCGTGTCGTATGTTATAGTTCTTATCTTAATTTCCGCAGAAACGTATAGTTTTTCCCAATATAAGCATACCTACATATATATATCTGTATATATGTCTTTCTTTCTCTCTATCTATCTATCTATCTATCTATCTATCTATCTATCTATCTATCTATCTATCTATCTATCTATCTATTTATCTATATATATATATAGTTGTCCGCAAAAATCCAATATATATATATATATATATATATATATATATATATCTGTGTGTTTGGAAACATGTATTGGCTCAGCTATCGTGGATGACATCATTATGAGTAAACATACACAACTTGACCAGCATGAAGGGATTATGTGTAATGATCTTCCAAATGACACACACTGCAACCTTCTACCTTACAAAGCATTCAACATCTTTGCCCTATAGTTGAAAAGCTGAATGTATGTGTGAATATTTGTACAAACAATGGGTTAACATGCATAACAACAAAGCACACCCGCACTCATTCTTTGTCACAGTAATTGAAGAACAGGTACACCTAAGTGAACCAATAAGGTGCTCTAGAGGTATATGGATTGCTGGATCATAACCCGTTGATTAGAGGGAATATAATGTTGGTCTCGGGCCAAGGCTAACCTGGTAGGTACAGTCTTAAACCTCAACTTGGCTCCCCAGGAGCACTATAAAGTTAGGAAGGACTCACCCAGGTATAGCCGTCTGTGCCGTGATCATCTCTGTATAAGATGCCGCCAACCCTCGAATGATTCGTCTTTCATGAGGACGGTCTGTGACCGGCGGTGTGGTGAAAATCAGCTGGTGAAGTTGCTCCAGCAACCCGGTGTGCGACCGGGAGAAGCAGATGCGTAGAGACGCCCCGTGGAGGGGAAGAACGCGGTGCACAGACAAAGGCCAATCGGCTGAAACGCGTCAAAGTACCTGCTAGCTCCACTTTTGTTACAATAAAGTTTTTTCCAGTCATCTGACCA